>JANVCF010124761.1:0-11828 GCA_025388745.1 Hydrozoanthus gracilis
GAACGTATGATGTAAAAAATAAATGTAGGTGCACAAGTGCTTGTGACGTCAGGCGGGGATATTCTGGAATACTCACTTGGGGCATAGGGGAGAAGATGACTGACTGCCGAGTCAGTAAGGTATTGGAGAGAGCTGTGTAAAACTGTTGTCGTAAAATATTTCTTTTTCCACAACACGTCTGTCTGATGTAACAAGACTATATTACCAAACCAATTCAGCAATGATCAAACGAAGCAATGTTTTTATCTGTAGCACCTCAACAAGGCTACAAAATGTAGTTTCTCATGAACACGCGAGTCGAAAACAAAACTGCTTTCTCGAAGCCCCGGTGTTCATGATCAAGACATGATAACAAGGTATTAAAGGAGAATTTCGGCTGAAATATAATGTTTACAAGCAACCTTTTCAAACCTAAACACCTTCTGGACCTTAAACAAAGAAACATTTGTTTCGTATGACCAATCAAATAACTGTGACTCATTAATAACAATGAATGAAATATTTCTATACGTCTTTCAGAATAAGCGCCTCAGACGGAGCATGTCACTACGAACTGATTGCAAATACGAACCCGCAGTGCTGAAGTGAAACAGGGAAGATAGAAAATGATCAGCCATATCCTAAGAGAAGATGAATGACGTTGGCGCTGGAAGCAAAAAAGACTGAAAAGGGGAAAACAAAAATCAACTTTGAGACGTTCAGTGGAAAAAGATATTGGGAAAGCAGGATAGAGCCCATGGGACAAAGCGCGAGTGACTGCGGCAGAAAGGAAGCTAAAAATGGAGGAGCTCTGTGGAGACATTTTGTTCCATCACGCGCGCGCAGACGTTTGGTAACCCGGGCAACGGCGAAATGAGCCACCTTTCATGAATCAAGTGATTCCACCGGCCTTGGTTTGAGATCATTAGTAGTCGTCAGGTAAGTATGTGTCTGCTATGAGCGGCCTATGGTAAGCAACTGGCAAAGTGTCTCCGTAAAATTCCCTCTCGTGGTCGAGATAGCCCGGCCCACCGTGTACCCTAGCATAAACCGGCCTTTGCAAGTACCGGTATGAGTGAAAACCGTGCTCATGCGCAAAGCGCGCCTCTTCATAAGCGTATTGTCTCATGGCAGCGTGGAAAGCAGCGTCTTTGTTATGCATATCACTAGGAGCATTTATAATTGGGGCTTGGGCAGCCATGTGGATTGAGTGCCTGTAGTATGGGCTCATCAGGTGACCAGAGCCTGGAAGAACAAAAGGAAAGTCATCAATTTGTAATAGCTTTTGAATAGGCCTTATGCATGTTGACGTCAAGTTAATCAATTTCAACCCCAGGCCTCGTATTCAAGAAATAGGTGCGAGCATTTTGCACGTGCAAACCGTGTTCACGAAGGAATTATTTTCATTTGTTGACACTTTCGTGATCCGAAAGCGAGACTTCTGGGTTTATGACGTAAACATGGATTAGGCCTATTAGAGCTGAGTCTGAGACTGAGACTGGGACTGGGACTGGGACTGGGACTGGGACTGGGAAAAGACCTGGACAGAGTGGGACTGGGATTGGGAATGAGTCTGAGACTGAGACTTGGACTGGGACTGAGACTGGGATTGGGACTGGGACTGGGAAAAGACCTGGACAGAGTGGGACTGGGATTGGGAATGAGTCTGAGACTGAGACTTGGACTGGGACTGAGACTGGGACTGGGACTGGGACTGAGATTAAGAACAAGAATAAGACTGTGGATGTGACTCTGATTATTACTGTGAATGTGATTTCACCGAGAGTGTGACAAATACTATGATTGTCTATGAACATTAAAGTCCCTATGAAGCTTATTTTTTTAAGTTCGAGATGAAAAATAGAACCCCTTAGTAATAGTAACTTTTGAAAATAAAACCTTTTCTCGCTGTTCCTGTTACATTTTTTAGACTTGAAGCGAGCAATGATGGCATAGCAGGAGAATTCTATTTGGATCAGAGAAGGCCTATTGAGGCTTTTTTCTCGTTGTGTCAGCAAGATTCCATAAGATCCGTAATACAACAAGCTTTGGCTTTAATTTCTTTCAGTTTGGCTACTTCATACTATTCTAGAACTGTTTGTTAGTTTTAGACTGTATGCTACATTTCATTGTTGCCCTTAATCTTGTTTTTTTTAAATATTTGTAACTTAGGAAATTGATTATAATCTATACAAAATGTCACGTGACTTACCCATGCCGTGATTGTTTCCAATGAAGACCATTCCTGGTCCATTATCGCCCGACACGTGGGTGCTATGGTCCCAAACAAACTCAGGTACAAGTGGACCCGGCACATGGTACTGTCCGTTGTGCATCCCGTATAGTCCGGCAAGGGACCCATGTCCGTTGTGCATCCCGTATAGTCCGGCAAGGGACCCATGTCCGTTGTGCACCCCGTATAGCCCGGTAAGGGACCCATGTCCGTTATGCACCCCGTACAGCCCAGCAAAGGACTCGTGTCCGTTGTGCAGCCCGTATAGCCCGGAAAGCGACCCGTGGGCCGGTGTACCACTGCTGGAAGAAACAACGTATCATTTGTTTGACTTCTACAGTTTATCCTAGGGAAGAAGCTTATACCCGCGGGAGAGGGTTGCCTTATACCCAATGGGGGCTTATATTCGGGGGGAGGGGTCTTATATCTGAGGAGGGGGCTTATGTTTAGGAAATAGGCTTATATCCGGGGGAGGGGTTGTATATCCTCGGGCTTTAATCGAGATGTGCGGTGTATTCATTTAAAAGATTACGATTTCAAAAACAGCAACATCGTCTCTGTCTAGCTTTTCTTGGTCCCACGTGGTCAACCAAGCCAGTTTCCTTAGTACTAAGCTAAGGATGAGAGTTTTGGCTGTTGACGTTAATCCCTTGACTGGGCACTAATCCACCGCATGCAGTTAGCCCCAGGTGATGCTGGTACTCATTTATACAACTGACTCGGCAGGAACAAGTCAGGTAAAGTGACTTACTCAAGCTAAGGACAACACAGTGATCGATGTAACCGGAGTTGAACTTGCGATCCTATGATTTCGGGTCGAACACGCTAACCGCTCGGTCACTGCGCTGCCGACAAATTATCGTCTTAAACACACTATGAGAGAGTCTATGTATGTTGGTAACCTAATGTAAGTTTTTATCTTTGAATAAAAAATAGCGCTACATGAATAAAAAAGATTATGTAATCAGTTTTTCTACCTGAACTCGTGAATATGTGGAACGTTAACCATGGGATGCTGGCGAAACAGATTATGAACTTCTTCTCCATAACTGGCCGGGACGCCGTTGGTCATAAGTGGAGCCTGGGGAGCGGCCGGGAGGACATTGGAGAGACTGGGTGGGGCGGCTAGTCCACCTCCCAACGCGATTTTTGATAAATGTGCCTCGGGCAGTGTCTCTGTTCCAATTTCGTGTTTTTTCTTGCTTTTAACGTCTTCGTGTCCTTTTTGTTTTAGACGAAATGTTTTCAGAAGTGCCTTTACTAGTCTTTGCTTTGCTCTTGGTGTAAGTGTTCTTTTTCCTAAAGTAAAAAAATTAACATACTTTAAAAATGTTTAAGTGATTGCATGTTTTACACAAAAAATAGCTCGGGTTACGAACTTTGCACTCATTATCCAAGACTTCTGTAGCCTTCTTTGATTTTTGCCGATAAGGCGACTTACAAAAGTTCGTGCAAGAAATATAACGCTAATTATGAGAGTGATTAATTGTGATGATGGTGACGATAGTCAGTGGTGATAACTCTTGGGATATAGTGAAATTAGTTTAGTGGATTTCCTTTGTGTCGGATTTATTTCTTTTTGCCTAAAAGTTAATTTCCCCCGTTAGGCTGGTGCTTAACACCTGTTCCCGTAGGGTTAACTGATTGCTATCACCCCTCCCCCCCCACACACACATATACACACACTTGGACACTGAGGCACTAATCGCAGGTTGACCTGGGTTCCCCCCTTTGTTCTTCTAGCGCTCATTTGAGGATCACCTCAAACTCGTTTTAGCTCTGCCCTTTTTGGCTAACTCTTTCCCGCACTCATCACAGTTAAAACTAAAAAAGCATGGAACTATCGATTCTGTTTATAAAAGGCTTCAACCAAGACCCCTAATTCTTGCCAGGTGTCCTCATACACGAGAATCTCTAAGGTCTGGGTCGAGTTGTTCAAAGCATGCATGGTTAGTGGTAATCATAGCTAGGTTAACTTTCGGTTAATTTTCTAAAAATCCTAATGGTTGTCATGGCAATTAACCCTCGGTTTTAGTGGGCTTGTCAGCTTTTGAACAACTCGGCCATGACTTGTGGGAGCGACGTAAACAACGGAAGCGTTAGCGGAGTATAAGAGGTCTTAGGTTGACACAAGCGTAGGCTCGACCGAAGCAGAGATTGAAAGAACAGAAAGTTTTTCTCTTTTACTGCTTCCGTCGCCTCTGTTCTTCGTTAAAACAAAACACAACGTAGACACCAGGAAAGCTTGGATCGAGAGCATTTTATGAATTTATTGTGCAGCAAAGTATAGCCAGTGGTTTGTTTCGCTGAGTACAAGAAAGTAGTGAAAACAGTCCTCGTGTATACGTTTTGGTTTTCAGGAGGAACAGAAGCGCATGCAGAGGAAAAATTATTTAATACTCGCGTTTGTTATTTAATTGCTCTTAATCATCTTACGTCAATCACGTTTCCACCAAAACGAAAATGGTTTAAGCCCGGTTTCCATATAGTTGCAGGAGTCGCAGCAGTCGTGAAGAGAAAGTTTTTGCGTGTGCCGCGACTGCTGGCGACTCCTGCGACTCACCGGTTTCCATAAAATCGCAGCTGTCGCAACTGTCGTGAGCGAATGGTCCAACCCCTGGTAAACAAACAAACTACTGCAATGATTTCTAAGATACATTTTGTTGCAGGAGCCGCAACCAAACTTTCGTTCCAGGTTTCCGTTAAAGCAGTCGCAGCAGTCGCAAAACTCGTGTTGCAGCAGTCGAAGAGATAGAGCAAGGGCGATTCCTGCGACTCGAGTCGCTATTAAAGCCCGGTTTTCATATAGTTGCAGCAGTTGCAAGACTCGTAGAACTACTTTGTTCGCGACTCCTGCCACTGCTGCGACTTTATGGAAACCGGGCTTTAATAGCTCAAACGCTTGCGCCTCCATTGTACATACTCTCGTGAAAAGCAGACATACAATATAGATAGCGCTATAATTTGAGCAACCACGGTATTATATTTCGAAAAACAAGAAGCAATTTGATTTAAGTCTCACCATTTACATGTGGTCTGGCCAAGACTTTTTCCAGCACAGGCACCGAAAGGACAGCCAGAAGGATAAAATGAAGTCTCATTACAACTCGTTAGACATTAGTACCCTTTACCATAACCACTCGCTACAACCAACAAGCTTCTTATAATATACAAGTGCCTTTCTTCCTTTGTCGTCTTGTTTAGTTTCTATTCGGTAAGATGTAGCTTCATCACCATTAATAGTGAAAGTAAATCCGAAAAAATTTGTCTTACTAAATTAAACTTTTGCACGTGAAGCAGAAAATTGTCAATCATAATACTTACGTAATGTATTATTGAAGCTCTTTCTTTTCGTGTGTCAGGTTGTTATTGAAAATGGCTTATCATCTTCTTCCGAGATTGTAAACAAAATTCCAATAACGGTCTGTAATTTCACTGATTTCAACTCTTTTGGTTGATCCAGCTGTGCGAAACGGAGCCAAACAGTCGTGATCGTCTTTCTCAAGAACAACATTTTGGTAATCCTCGATAGTTTTCCAGTTAAGCCGTTGATGTTATTAAAGGAAAGGTGTTATAGGCAAATTAAACGCTTATCAGACAACAATAGATAAATTATAAGCAAATTAGGAAGACCTGTCCGAGGTGATAATGATTGATTATCATGGCTGAAGGCGAAGTGAATATTCGTCTCAGGAGCTATTTGCTACCCAGATATTCACTGAGCCAGAGATCAATGATCACTCAGGTGATTATCATAATTTTGTGAAAATTTTATGAATTGTTGATGCCATTTGGTCCGTCGCGCGTGTCGATATCTGAAACATTTCCACACGAAGTTTTATATTTTACTAACTAACACAATTCTCCTAATAATATTGCATTACCGTTGAGGAGTATTATCCCAAGCTTAATTGGCTTTGTGCTTTTTGGAATAGTGTTTTCGCTCAAGGCGTTTATCTTTACCCCCGAAAGCTACACAAAACCCGAGGCAGCCATTTTGAAAATTGTTCCAGCAAAGCACTTCACACAAGGCGATTACGCGAGCCTCCACCAATTGAATCAGTGGAAGTTCTATATTTACCAGAGTAATTTACTAAAAGTAAATTATGTATTATTACTTCCGAATGGGTCTTAGACCTAAGAAAAACTACTTTCTGCTGTTTTCGCTGACTCTTCAATTTTGGTCATGAATGAAACAAATCGCTTAGCTGAGTATTACTGTCTATCTTTAGTATCGTGTCATTTGCACTGCGCGCTAGCTCGCGGAACCTCTTTTGTCAACTACAACCGACTTGAATAAAGTCAAAAATGTTTCCTGTCTAACGTTGTTTGCCTTTCAGGGCAAATAACATGCTCAATTTGGAACTGATTACGGAGTTGTCAAACTAAACAAACTCACAGGGCAAACGAGCGCCACATATACAATCAAACAACCGCAAAAATTGCTTGCCAAGTGCATATCTCCCAATCTGACAGAAGCTCCTTCAGTCAGGATGTTAGGTAATGATAACATGTGGCGATTAACACGAGCGGAACACCAGCGCCCAACAAAACTTTGGTTACTTCAAAGCCGACCACTGTTTTGTTCTAAATAAGCACCAAACATTATTTGTTGAACTGTAAGTAGCCCAAACTGATTCGATAATAGGAAAGGATAAGCAAAATCGTAGTAGCTTGCGTAGCGGCTGTTTTCTTAGAGAAGAAACCAAGCTGCATCACTCCTATAGCGAGTCGCCATGTTGAACGCAGGAAATGCGGGAGCAAGTTTCGCTCGTGCGTTCAAGTCTTTGCTGGCGCGTTCAACATGCATAGCGGCTCGCTCGGTTGACGCTTTGTCTCTCCCCTAAGAAAACAGCTGCTAAGGAGACTTGTATCGCAGCAGCTTCTTATATTTAGCTTCTATTTCCGAAGTGAAATGGAAATGCTTGTTTGAAATTGCGGAGGTGGGAGGGAAATCAACTTTAATTGGCTTAAAAGAAGGGTAATGTATTTCAAACTTTGACCTCCAAAGCGGTTACTGAGAAAAGTTGGCTGAGGGGAGAGAAGCTTAGGAACTGTAAATAATTAGTCTTTTTTGTTATATCTTGTTGCTAACGTGTAGGTTTTTGAAGCATCACAAAAAATATAAAAGGCGAAATAAAATTTAAAAGTTCCGAACGTACCGAACGTTTTCGGTTAAAAACTATTTCTTCCCTGAAGATGGTTTTTAAACCGAAAACGTTCGGAACTATGAAAGTTTACTTCGCCTTTCATATATTTTTTACCTTTGTCTTTGAACAGTGTTTCTTAATTACGTCAAGTTACAAATTTTAAGTTTGTAAAAAAAGATAGCAATGCAATGATTCGAGGGCTCATCCTCGGTGTAAGAACCTGTGAAGTTCACGAATGACGTAGAACAAAGAAAACAATGAAGCCAAAACAACAGATAGAACGAACATAATAATTACAAAACAAAGAAAAAACTTCACAGGTTCTTACACCGAGGATGAGCCGATTCGAGGCTTTGCTTAAATGAGTAACGAAAATGCAATAAAAGTGTAAAAAGGTTGTTTTAACAAAAGTTAAAAGTTAAAACTGCGCCAAAGTTGCGAAACGTTTTAAGCTCATTCGATATGTATGATGTCACGTGCTTTGAAACCCACTTTCCTGCTCACATTCGTTTCTTCATGGTAAATTTGGGTGACAAAAGATCACTAGTTGGCTGTAGTAGCTAGTATAGAGCATTTAGGAGTCCTTTCAAATCATTTGGTGTCAAAAATCATTGTCTTGTGTGTTGAGTTTTATTCACTTTGAATGCACCATTTTAAAAGCTTATTTTGGGGACTTAAAATAGTCAGGTAAGCAATTTTATGCGTTTATAGTCGAACCAAAGTGTTCGAAAATCCCTTAAAGCATTAAAAGCGCAAATTATAAAATGGTTTCAGTAGTAATTTAAGGAAATACTTTCATATTCTTCTGTTCACAAAGCGTAACTCGGACAAAAAAGAAAGCAGTTGCTATTAAGCGTTTCCCGCCCTCGTTGCTGAAAGTCCCTATTTAAGTAAGCAAGGCAACCTCGTATCCAGTCTCTTTCTTCGGGAGAAGACTCTTAGTGCCATGTGACCAGCTCCAATCGGGGTCTTTCTTCCACCCGATTAAAAGGCTTGGGCACGAGTCTGTTTTCGATGTCCTTCAAGTGTCTTATATCTGCGAGTTAATGGCCTCTCGCTCCAGCGCGAGCTCTTGAACATCTTCCTGGGGGTTACTGTGCAAGTTTGCTTTGTTTTGAAGAATCTGATTTTCCACGTTTGTAGGGTCCACAGCTGTAAGGGAAAGGAGTGCCGAAAGGATCAGAAATAATATAAGGAGGTTGTGGCATTGAGCGCATTTCGACAACTCGAGAAAAAACCATCATCTAAATCAAACGAAAACATTTACCACACTCGACACTCCGACAAATAAAATTACGTACAGATAAAGTTTGTCAAAAGGTTAGTTAACAGTTAAACAGACACACCCTTCTCAGGATTGGACTCACTCAAACGAACGAACGACGTATTCTATCCTTATACTTACGAATCATGCTTTTCCCCTGCCCTCCTACAAAGACAACTCCTGGTCCATCCTGGCCTACACCTGACATTGCATGGTTCAGCATGACTGGGTACTGACTAGGCATGATGGGCCTGGGAATGAGAGCACCCGTTCCAGGTACTTGGTACATGCCATCATTTGGGTCCGATACTACAACCGCTCCGGACACGCTCATATGAGGCCAGTGCGTGTGATAATGATGTGATATTCCATACGGTATTACATGGTGATATCGAGAGTGGACGTGGTAGTTAGGAACACTCTCGAAGAATGGGTTGAAACGACGATAAGGTAAATGTGGAACGCTTCGGTGACCATGGAAACCAAAATTAAATCTGTGGTGACCATGGAAAGCAAAATTAAATCTATGGTGGCCATGGAAACCACCGAAGAAACCGTGATGGTGGAACAAGCCGGGCGGATAGTGAGGCCGAAGAAAAATTTGATTGTCGGCGTTTGCCGGGGGGAGGTAGGGTCCGTGTAAAATTGACGTCATCGCGGGAGGGACAGCAATAACCTCTTGCTTTTTCGATATTGTATGTGTAGACAGAGTGGATGGGAAGTTAGTTGATTGCACTTTTTTGCTTGGTTCCTCAACATCTGTGTATAAGGAATATAAACTAAAAGCTTAATGATACTGGCTTTCGTATTCAGTAGATGCTACGTATTTGAATAGTGATCAAATTAGCTGGTGAAAAGCATGTTGTCATTTGAACAGTGAGCAAATTAGCTAGCTCATGGGTGAATAGCATGGTATCTTTTTTCCGTCTAAGAAACTATGTCCTATTTTAACCATGAAATAAATTACGCTTTCTAGTCACTTGTACGGTTTATGCTAGAATATTGATTATCATCGCAGTAATCAGTTAATGTTTGATAAGTACTAGTTGTGACAGAGACCGTGCTGTTTATAGGAGAGTGCCCCTCGCTTTTGTGTTCTTCTAGCTTATTCACAATGCCGCGTAGAATACAGTGAGGTTTTGAGTCAGCCTGCTGGCTTAGCTCCGACAGTTCTACTACTCGAGCTCGTACAAAACAACATCTTCCCGTTATCATCAGAATTGCTACGAGCAAAGATATAAAAACGCTCTTTTTAAAACTTCACAGCTATATACCTGTACTGCATTAAAACCTTTGATTGGTTCATCCTTATCATTTCGCAGAGAAAACCTCGTTATTGTAAAGTTATTGTTTGCACGATTGTTCACGGCTTATGTGAATAACTAGCTCGCCTTTGTTTTGATTTGTGTGGAAAACTTCTAATATGCCCTGTCACCTACAAAACATCAACACTCTTGCACTGTATGTTAGCTCTGGTTTTGAAAAGGAGGCTGAATTTATGACTGCTATTTTGTAAGTCGGACTTTCAGAGGTTTTGAAACGATATACTTATAGCAACTTCGTTTTCAAAACACTTTACGAGTCTTTCTCCAAGACCAATTCATGGTTTAGTAACTGTCTGTGTTGAAGATTGGAGAGACTTACTAGCGAGTCTTACAAACACAATCTTCTACTTTCCATTTTTGTTATTACAAAATGTGTTAAGATTTATAGAATCATTAAAGGCGAAGAGAATATACTCACCGGAGACGGGTCTGCATAGTACACTGCAGTTATAGGTCACGATCAGTAACAAGGTAAAATAAAAGTTATTTTTGGAAGAAAAGCTGAGAATTGTTGCCAGATAGGTCTTCATCTTTCGTCTTTAGGTTCTTGGTATTGCTAACTAGAATTTGAACGAGTCGTGGAAACCGTTATTCACATAGTACTAATAGTAGTAGTAGTCATGAAAATACCGTTCCGCGGCAATGTGGAAACAGTTGAACTGAAGCCAGTTTAAGGTCATCACTGTTTTGTTTAGGAAACCGAGATGTTGATCGAGAAACGCAGCACTTCATCAAATCAATTGGTTAAAAAAGTAACAGGGGATGTTTATTTTCAATATTTTGGAAGATTGTTTTTGCAGGAGTTCTCGGCCAGTTCGAATTTTAGGAGAGTAGAACTAACACAAGAATAACAGCTATAGGGAGTTTATGCTTGACTTAAGTTGGAGAGCGTTGCGGTTGTTACTGATTTAAGTTAAGGTGAAGATTTTAGCACTTTCTCTAACCAGGTTGTTTCTATAAATGTTTTGAAATCAGAACAGGTGGGACATGCAAGCAACTTCGAATCACGAACTTCATGCCGGGGAACGAATGGTGCATTTAAACAGTTTTTCAAAATACGTAGAAAATGAACCTCACAGCAAGTGCTGATAAATTAACTTACTGCATGCACTCTTTTTCGTCAACCGTCTGTTCGCCTTTTTTAATAAAAACCAGTAAAATTTGCCGAGGCTTATTGTAACTGATCTTGATGTTCTTTTTTCTCTGTGTGGTTAAATCTAAGCCTGAGATATTGCAATACAAGCACATTGTATTCCTATGTAACTTCATGTAGGGCAAGTATACGTGACAGCTTATTTGAAGCAATGGCAATGGCTGCGTTAATCGAGAGAGAAAAACTGCAAATCATTTTGTTAAGTTAAAGATGAGTAAAGAAAAAAAATCAGCTATTGAGCCTGAGCCTGAGCTTGTTCTTAAACTGTTCTTGAATTTTGGCAATTTTTTTTTCTAGTAAAGTTGTCCTCATATAAAAAAGAGCGCGCACAATGTTTTGGCTGAACAGGCTGAAATTGAATCAGTCAGCCTCAAATGTTCTTAAAATGTTCTTAAACGTAATTTTTAGTATTGTTATTTTCCATTCGTATAAAACAATCGAAGCAAAAATCGAGCTGGCCGCTACCATGAAAGGCAAGAAAGAAATAAGATAACAAATAAAATAATTTAAAGAAACTTAACACATAAAGTATTCACATTACAACACAGTCACAGATGAACTTTAGCCGAGAAAAAATTAGTACTGAATTCTTATGCAGCATCGATCTAAAATAAAATGTTTCATCTTTCCTCAGCCTGACGGTACGTTCTTAGAATGTTGTCCTTGTAAAAAATAAGTGGCTAACGTCGGTCACTTATTTCATCAGCTGGAAATTGTCTAGGTA
>JANVCF010125094.1:0-11825 GCA_025388745.1 Hydrozoanthus gracilis
ATGCTTCATCTTAGTACCAAAGCCTTAAAGTCCCTATCAAGTTTAGATTTTTGAATTCCAGACGAAAAGTAGAACCCTTTAATAATAGTAATTTTCAAAAATAAAACCTTTTCTCTCTGTTCCTGTTACATTTTTAGACTTGAAGCGTGCATTGATGATGCAGTAAGAGGCATATGACATAGCACAAGGCGTGAAGCAGAGACAATCTTTTTTATCTCAAAAAATTCAATTCTGGCTACAATAATCACATTGCTTTAACTCTAATCATTGCCTTGAAATTGTTCGAAATAAAAAATTTATGACATTTTTATCAGAAATTTTTTAAACAAAAACCACATAACTTGCTGCTGCTATGTGGCAGGTTAGCAGTCCCCGGCCTGCTTGGTCAAAATTTATACTCCAATCTTTTTTTGGTTCAAAAGCATACTTAGACTTGGAAGTTTTCTTTGGTTACTCAAATTTTGAGCTCATAGATGACAACAGTTTTAATCCAAAAAGAAAAAAATTAAGCTTGATAGGGACTTTAACAATCTTGCTATCATTTGAAATATAACGACTTCATTTCTTATTTTTGGTAACAGAAGAAATAGTCTCAGCACAACCAATAGACAACAAGGATCCTCTTGCAGTTAGCGAACCGATCATGAGCGCGATGCCAGAGTCAGGAACAGATTACGTCACACTCTTACAGCAGCAGCAACAGGAACACCTTCAGAAAATCCAGCAACTTCAGCAGCAGCTACAGGAACAGCAGAAACTCAACCAGATACAGAATCAGCAACAAGTTACCTCACTGCAACAGGAACAGCTGGTTCCATCTGCACCGACAGGTGTCCAATTGCCGCAACCACTACAGCAACTGATTCAAGGACATGGGGCGCCGCAACCAACCCAAGCTGTATCTCAGGCAAGTTGATATTTCATTTCAGCCATTCTAGTAACACTAAAATTCCTAAAAGTCCACAACCTTTTTCAGTCGTCATCATTTTCATTGAATGAATTTAGTTGTTTAAATATCAGACTTTAGTTCTTAAAGATTTAGCAGGACAAGAGTTAATATTTAATGTTTGTTTAGGATGATACCAAAAGTGTGAAAGCCTAACATTTAGGAAATCAAAATTGTAATTATTTGCAACCCATTCACTGGTAAACTTAGAGAACTGACATGTTTGTGTGTAGTTTTTGACTTTTTGTTTTTTCTCGATGTATTTAGCAGGAGCCCCCTATGAGTGCCGAACCCTCCCAACAGCCCCAAGCTCCCCAGTTCCAATTACAGCCACATATATTTGCCCAGATACAGGCCCTGACTGGTAAGTTTTAAGAGCGGTCACACAGGTTTTACTGAGAGTTTGAAATTTTTGAAACCAGTAAAAATTATGTGGTTCCTGAAATTCATTCTTTTATAAAATAATCCTTGAATACATATTAAGGTCTTGAATCTGTACTGACTTGAAGAATGACTGTAGACACAGAATACATGAAACAACTAGTTTACTAACAAACTGAAGTGTTTAATGTTAGTAGTTAGTGAGATTAAGGTGCAGACTGCAAAATTGATACAAAGGTAATTATGTTTATTGCAGACATCACTTTTAAAGCAGTTCATAAACAATCTGACTATTTTGTCTTGAGAGATCAGGTTGGGCAGTTTTTAGTGAAAATCTTCCAAAAAATTGTCAGGCACCACATTTAAGTACTCTTAGACCAATTAATTACTAAGAGAGAAACAAAAAACAGAAACAAAAAAGGTTTAATCTTCCCTGGATACATTCCTCGAAACTTCAAGGTTTTAAAAAATTGAGGTGTACAGAATGTCTGTTGTGACCGTTGCTGTTTTCCCGACTTATTGCAAATTAATACTTGAGTCAATACCAAAGTTTGTTAGTAAAGATGACATATCTTCCTTTTAAGGAATGAATGTCAGGCCTTCACAGCCACTTCAAGACCAAAAGCCTGGGCAGAATGAAGTAGCAGGTGGACCATTTGAGCAGCAGGGGCTCATGGGTAACGCTTCTGGGGCAGGTCTTCCAGTTCCTGGACAAGTTTTTGAAAATGCTGGTCAAAGTCAGCAAGTAGGTCCCTTGTTCCCAGGGGCTCCTGGGCAGTGCCCTCCGAATGTACCTGCCCTGTGGGGCCCTGGGTTTGCAGGAGCTGCAGGTGCACAACAAATGAGTCAACCCAATGCCCAGCAAAAAGGTCCTCAATCTGACAACAAGAAACATCCAGTAAGTTGATGGTGTTTTAACCAACAGTGAACTGTTGATGTTATATCAAAGCTTACCTTAACACTCAAGAGTTTGGTTTTAACAATCTGATACAATCTGTGAATGCATAGTTTCAAATATTATTGCATTCGACGTAAGGAGAACGCAATCCTAATCTGGAGTTGGATGGTCTCCCTGTGTTGTACAAGCCAAGAAATTTTGAGGTTTTTCGTTTGTGGACTGCCATTTGGACGCCCTCTTGGTTTTTGCAGGGGCCAGCCTTGTTTTCGAATCTGGCTGACCTCGTGATTGACCTTTGGTTGTCAACTCGTTTTCGTTTGAAAAATATAAAACACAATGTTGGAATTCTTATTGGACAATAAATTTAAAAAGAATTCCAACAGTAAAACATGCTCGCTGTTAACTTTTCTTATGGAAACCACTAACAAAGATGTTGAACGCACTTTGTTAATCTGTGATTACTTCTAGTTGTACAATGTGAAGTGCAGCAAAACATTCACAATAGCAATAATAATTGTTATTACATTAATTTTTCTTATCTTATAATTATCTTCTAGCTGCTGAAAATGAAAGCTAAGTACATTACATGCTATGCTTTTAAAACAATCTACTATAAATGTTAGCACAAAATATAAAGTTGAACATACTTGTTACTTCATCTCTTCATATAACATATTGGTTAACAACCATTTTAAAAGCCCATTTGTGTTTTATAGTACCGTTGCATACAAAAAAAACATCAACACCAAGTTTTTAGAAATACATGAATTGTATCAGAAGTTAGAACTTGGCCTCGATTTGCTTGTGAGCAGTGGAGCAAAATAATTCGCAAACAGGCAGTTCACGGGATTAGATATTAACACTGTTTATCAGTTATGTAGTTATTGTATTTTATTAACTTTATTATTTACTATTAATGACAACTAGTTCTTATAGGACCTTTTATGTCGAACATTTTTTTCATGAAGTGCAACCCCCAATAAATTTGAAATGACTTTTTTCTTTTTGCTTTAGTCCTTAATTGATGACTTTGACTATGGTGATGAACAAGATGACGAAACACGCTTGGAAGAGCAGAGACGGCATCTGTTGGAGGAAGAAAGGAGACTTAAACAAGAGTAAGTTAACTATAGAAAATGACTTTCCAATCAAAGTCAGTTATCCTGAGCTTTTGCTCTTAGAACAATTCTCAACTTTTTTGAGGTCATTGACAAGTCAAAGAACTGAGTCAAATATGTTTGAATTATAATCCAAAGTATAGCACAGCAGAAGAAAAGCACCATAACCATTATCTTGTTTTTTGTTGCACAAACAGAACCCACAAATGTGTTTATTTTCTATTCCTTGGCATTAAGTTCGCAGAGCTTATGACTTTTTTGTTTTTGTTAGAAGAACTTTACAGGTTTTAGTTTAGGAACTCAGTATGTGTCTCGAACAAAATATGTTTTTCCTTTGCAGAAATGTTGAACTTCCTCCAAATAACAAGCAAGATGCAGAAAACTTTCAATCTAAATTTCGACCAATAGGTGAACAGAACAGATTTGAGGGTGAGTTTTTGATTGTATTGTCTAGTTTTGCTTGAAGTTCATTCTTTGTAACAGGTGCCACAGGGCATAAAAGTCTTTAAAAATTCTTAAGTTTGGAAAAATTGCTCCCCAAAGTCTTAAAAGCATAAAATTTGGGAAATTTGGGGGTGGAAATTAAGTTCTTTTCTTAGTATTCTTGGGATGGTCCTTTAGTTTTGTGCTACTCAATTGGACAAAGGATTGGGAACAATTTTTCTTCTTCTTCCAGGTACCTATGATCGGTCACCCAGCAGGTTTTACAGGGATAGGGATCGAAGTAGAGACAGAGAGCGGTCGCCTTCTCACAGACGGCGATCCCGATCTCCCAGAAACAGATCACCAAGGAGAAGGTCACGCTCCCCGCGACGGCGATCTCGCTCTCCTGGTGGCTCAGAAAGGGGCAGGGATCGAGAGAGGCAAAGGGATAGGGACCGGGACAGAGGTAGAGAGAGGAGCGATCGAGATAAGATGGAAGAAAAATCTCGAAGAGGTGTTCCCCCTGTTGTTGAGAATGCACTTAGTGGTAAGAATATCTGGCAAAGTCAGAGAGATTAGAGAGTAAATTAGTAGTGTTGTTTAGAGGGGCTGTTGTACCTTTGAGGTGTGTAA
Organism: Hydrozoanthus gracilis; assembly: GCA_025388745.1. Lineage (NCBI taxonomy): Eukaryota > Metazoa > Cnidaria > Anthozoa > Zoantharia > Hydrozoanthidae > Hydrozoanthus > Hydrozoanthus gracilis. Next base: position 4,400 of record JANVCF010125094.1, read on the forward strand.
AACTTGTTAACAAGTTTGTGTGGGAGGGGCATTAGATGCTATGCTAAACAAAAGAATACTGCACTTATTCTTTTCGGGTTACTAGTTTAGGAGAATTTGAAATTTATCAATCGTTTGCTTTGTTTTGTCAATATCCATTTTCTCATTTCGAAGTGAATCAATTTGTATGTGGTTTTATAGTAGCAGTTAAAATATTGATAAGAGTTGCTTGGACTAAAAGGGTTAAGTCTGATTAGAAGTAGTTAAATAAATGTTAGAAAAATACCTGCTTTGTTCCAACTTCTACAAAACTTTTATTTTTTAGTCTGCAGTACAACAATCTGGGCTGGGCACATGCCGAAGATGGCACAGCAAGGGGCAGTCTCAGATGTTTTCGAGGGATATGGCTCTGTCAAATCAGTAGATGTAAGTCTTTTGTTGTTTTATTAGCATGTTTGTTGTTTTAGTCATTTAAAGGATAAACAAACTGAAAGATATAATCTGCTGTAAGTACATAAAAAACAAAAGAAGAGTATGGAAAGTTTCAAAAGCAATGGAAGCTGATGAGTTTTGAGACGGGCGGACTGAGGTCAAACATATGGGAGACCAAACCTTTGCTGAGTGTCTCAAGTTCTGATTCCAACATTGAATGCCGGTAGCTAGTTCACTGACGTACAATCTTTTTTAGTGATCGAAATTTTAATTTGTGAAAATATTATGAAACAGTTAATTCACAAAAAACTTGTACTCCCTTTGGTTCCCGAGTCATTTTAACTAATAACCAAAGAAATAAAACTGCTTCGTGATTCTTCCTATAGGCTTTCTAACTTACATTCATAAATTCACTGAACTAGGTTATATGAATTTTGAGTTTTTTAAGAGAGCATTCTTTCTCTTTATAGATGGTTCCACCCCGAGGATGTGCGTATGTAGTCATGGTCAATCGACAAGATGCAGCAAGAATTGTAGAGAAGAAAGCAGCTTTCCGACTAAATGGAAACACGCTTAAGGTTTTGTGGATATCTTTGCTAATTAGCATGTTTTATATGTGTCGTTTTTGTGTCTGAACGTGATGAATCTGAGACGGGCGGACTGATTGCAACTTGTTACAGAATGCTGATAGTCTCATTTCTGATTTGACACGCCTTCTAACATAGGTGTTATTTGGGTATCCATTGTTAGTGTGAAGTAATGGGTCTTATTCCTAATGAGTAGTTAAACTATAAAACCTTAAGCTCAGCGCTTGAAGTAACGGCCTGTCAACTGACATAGTAAGGTCAGAATAGAGCATTATCTTAAAAGAAAGCTCAATTTTAAGACACCGACATTCATAATGGAATTATTCAATCTTATCATGTTCCCGAAAAAGAAATTTATATTAAGCTAGGACTTGAGAAATTAGTTACCGTTGCAAAACCACGAATGAAAATCGGCCACTGCTGTATTGTAAAATGCTCTTCACGTGCCCCGTTGCGCAAAGAATAACCCACATAGCATATGATGCCGGAAGCAAGAAAAGACAAAAAGTGAGAGTCTAATGAATGAAGCCACCCTCTTACTCCAACAAAACAATTGCGATTAGTTGAGATTGATGTCTAGTTAGCTGCTTGAAAGATCAATTTACTAAAGTTGGTCAAATTAGCACATCGACTGTTTTCGTAGGGTTCCAATCATACTTTGCGTCTTAGTAATTTAAAATCGCTTACTTGTCACGTTAATTTTTTACTTAAATTAACTCTTACTATTATCCATTTGACATCAGATTGCATGGGCACCTGGTAAAGGAGTTAAAGGTCGCGAATATAAGGAGTTCTTTGATGTTAACCTTGGAGTGACATATATTCCTTGGGTTAAGCTAACTGGTAAGCAGGTTGACCTTGAGGAGTTGACTGATGGAGGATGGATTGACCCTGAGACGCTCCCCCCTGGCTATCAAGCCCCCACTGAAGGTTGGTAAAGTTAAAGCTATGCTTGCCTAGGTTCATTTCCACCAAAGCTGAACCTAAAGTAGTTTACTTTAATAAATAGCCTTGTCAAACCCACAGTTCTTTAAGGGGACGTTTCAACTTAAGCACATAAGTTTTTAAACTGTGAAAATCTGATCACATGGTTGCAGACAGAGTGAAAAGGAAGCAGCTCGAATATTCTCAGATTTATTGATGAGTTTAATGTGAAAAAGTAATAGATGCGTTTAAGAAAAAACTTCGAAGTTTATATTTGGTAAAACCAAAGCTGCACTTACGCCTGGTCAGGAGCGGCGGTTTGTTGACTTTTCTCAAAATTCTTCCCTTTTTTAACTTCCTCACTTTCCACCAAAATGCAAGATAAAGTGCCCCCTTAAGTGGTAATTCCTATTCCTTTTTTATTGAATGAAGGGAGTTTGATATTTCCGTTTGTAAAAGCAGTCTAACGTTTCCATGCAAAACCAGTAAAAAACTTATTCTTCATTTTACCGGTGATTGGTTAGAACAGTTTTACGAATTTGAAACTTGGCTTGTACTAGATTTTTAAACTGAGAACCAATAATTTAATTATTTTCGAACGTTAGGTATCTTCAGGTTTACATAAAAGAATAACTGATTTTTGAAGTGCATGTTTTGGTTTTTAGAAAGTGAATCAAAAAGAAGTTCAGATTTACTTTTCTGATACAAGTTGCACTGTAGAAAGGTAGAAACTTGTGTTGAGCTGGTGAAAGCAGTTGTTCCTTCTGACAAACACTAGAGTTATACCAGTATGCAAGAGGCCAAGTAGTTTTCCTCAGATAAGTATGTTTGTAAGTAATTAATTTTATTTTTTAACAGAGTCAAAAGAAATGCCTGAAAACAAGGACCTTGGAAACATGAGCCAGGACGACTTAATGCAATTAGCTGTGGCACAGTCAGCAAAAATATCAGAGCCTCCACCAACCAACACTCAACCAAGCAATCCCTCTCAAATTCCAACCACTGTTCCCCCACCAGGCCACCCCATTTTCCCTGGTCCCCCACATCAGCTTCTTGCTCCACCTGTGCATTTGATGAGACCCCCATTCCAAGGAGCTCATAATATGCCACCTGGTATGATACCACCCAGTGGTCTCCCGCCAGGCGCACCACCTATGAACATGCAAGGACCACCACCAGGTCATTTTATTCCCCAGGGTGGTGATGTAGGGCATGGAAGAGGACGTTTTCCTCTCCACCAGGAGCATCATCAAGGAATGCATGGAGGACCAATGTCATTTCCACAGCGGGTCCCTTTCGGTTTAAGGCCACCTTCAGACGGACATGGAGTTCCCTTCCCTCCAAGGGGCCCAAGATTTTTACCCAATCCAACACCGCAAAACCCGTCAGGGCTGCCACCAAGGGGTCCAGATTTTCGCGGACTACCACCGCTCGGAAATCCGCCTCATGTAGGTCCACAATCCGGGGAGCATGAAATGAATCCAGGGAAACAAAATGGATCACACGATGACGATGCACATCTAACAAATGCCATTCCAGTTAGTGGTGCCGACCTTAACGATTCATCTCGAAAGATGTCCATTGAAGACCCTCAAGAGGGCATTTTACCTAAAGAAGAACCTGGCCATTTAGCCGGCCCCTTGCAAGAATGCACTCATGACAAAGGGAGTTCCCTCAACAAAGATTCTCTAGAACAACCAGGTCCGATAGGGATTTCCGAAGAAGGGTCCTCTTTTGAACGCTCCCAATCTGGGCACAACATAGGCGGTCCACTACAAGAAGGGCCACTCTCAAGAGGTCTTCAGCGTGAAGGACCATTTATTGAGCACCCCCAACATGAAGGCCCTCCTCCTTGGTCTGGCCACGGTGGTCCACCAAATGAGTGGTCACAAAGAATGGCTCCACATGATGCACCACCTTTTCATGGAGGACCTCGTTTCGGAAGACCACCTCATGGAGGCCCACCTTTTGGTGGACCACACCAAGAAGGCCCCCCTAGGATGCCAGCACACGAAGGCCACCACCCAGGAGGTCATCCACTTGGAATGCCTGGACGGGAAGGTCCACCTCATGAAGGTCCATTGCATGATGGACCACGGCACATGCCACAGTTTGAAAGACCACCCCATGGTTTTCATGGTGAAGGGCCTCCAATTGGAGGGCACCCTCCATTTGAAAGACCATTTTTTGGCAGACCTCCATTTGGGGGACCGCCTCAGCATTTTAGGGGTCCACCTCATGACCCTAACCGTGGTCCACCACTAGCACCAGGCCCTTGGGGCCCTCAAGGCTTAAGTCATCATCCGAGAGGCATTCGACCACCTCATGGTGAAATGTTGCCACCGCAAGAGTGGAAGGAAGAAAAATTTCAAGATCGGGAAGAAATGGATGAAGGAAACAAGAATGAGAGACAAGAAAAGCTCTCAGGTGATGAGAGAACGATAAGTGGACAACAAGTCGAAGAGAGACTAGGTGGTCAGCCCATGGAACAGCAACAAGCGCCAGAAAGGTGGGAAGGGGGCCCAAGAATGGGAGCTGCTGGTGCCCGATGGCGTGACAGAGATGATGAGCGGCAGTTCCGCGATCGAGAAGAACGTTCCTCCACAAGGCGGAGACCACCAAGGGAGCGTGATAGTTTCGATAGTGAAAGAGAGAGAGATCGTGATCGTTCTAGTCAACGTGATCGTGATAGAGATCGTGATAGAGACCAGGAGCGAGACCGAGATCGTGATCGTTACAGAGAACGTGATAGAGATCGTAGTCGTGATAGAGATCGTGACAGAGATCGCGATAGAGATAGAAGGCGTGAGCGAGAACGGGATCTAGATCGTGATCGTGACCGTGACCGTGATTTTAACCGCGAGAGGGATCGTGATAAGGAACGTGATCGTGAGGACCAACGTCGACGTGAACGAGATGACCGTGGAGACCGTAAAAGAAATCGTGACGTTACGCAGGAGGGCCGCAGTGGTCGTAGATCCCAGTCGGAAGATACTGGTTCAGAAGCATCGGTTCCTAAAAAAAATGACACGGGAAAGTCCCCGATACGGGATATACCAGTTATTTCAGTTACTGCGCCATCTGCAAACCCTCCTTTGTCAGAGAGCTCTGTTACTACAGTGAACAAAAATAAAAAAACAGATATCGAACTTGCTGAGCCCGAAGAGGGTGAGATTAGAGAAGACAATGAAACAGCAGTTGTTAAAGAAACCAAACCTGAGGAGGTTATACAAGCCGCTGCAAAGACAACTAATGAACTAAAACCTCAAATAAACGATAAAGATACGGACTCGCTACAGAAAAATGAGACAAATGAATTAGAAACAATGTCGAGTTGATAGTGCCAGAGCTAAAACTGGTTCAAAAACAACTTTTTTATAATTTTGTGGAGCAGCCTGGAGAAAGCTGTAAAATGTCGCCATAAAAGGAACTTGATGTACAAGCTTATAGTTTTTTTTCATTGGACAGTTTTTGTTTTCGTCACTTGTTTACAATGGGATCACAGTAGAATCGTTTTTAAATATTTAACCAGTAAGGTTCGCCCGCTACACGTTTTTCGAAAGCAGCAAAAGAAAACAGGCAGCTGGGAATCTGTTTGAGGGTGTGGGAAGGACAGGGTGGGAAGGGATGCCTTAGTTCATTAAAAAGTACCGATAGCTTGTACTTGAACTCGCTAAGCCAGTGGAAGATCAAAGGCCTAAGTGTCAGATGATTTCTTACTGAACACGACAGATGCCTTCAAAGAACTTGAAAGGTAAATGTATTTCCACATTTTTTTAGTTGACAGGCTCAAATTTTGCCCAAGCATTAAGAACAAGCTAAAACAAGCACGTTCGGAATTTCAGAAATACATGCGCGCGTCGGGATAAAATGTAAAGTTAAAGAAAATTGAACAAAGGAACGAAATGAAGCCGGATGGAACTTTCTTAAAATTGATGAATATTTCATTTTAATCCGACGTGCGTACGTGTCCCTGAAACTCCAAACTAGCTAATTTCGAATAGCTTTTGCATGGTATAGCTTTGCAAGGTAACCAAGCTTTTGCTTAGGGTCGAGGCAATAGGTAACCAAGCTTTTGCTTGGGGTCGAGGTGAAAAGTAACCAGGCTTTTGCTTGGGGTCGAGGTGAAAGGTAACCAAGGTTTTGCTTTCGACCAAGGTGAATAGTAACCAATTTTTTGCTTACGGTCGAGTTGAAAAGTAATCAAGCTTTTGCTTGGGGTCGAAGCCATAGGTAGCCAAGCTTTGCTTGGGGTTTAGGCAATAAGTAACCAGGCCTTTTGCTTAGGGTCGAGGCGGAAGTTTGCCTTGCGAATTTTCTCCTCAAGCTGCGAAGGATGTGAAACTAAACTTACCATTTGAGTACAGGTTAAATTTACTGTTCGAGGCTTGGTTTAGTTGAAAATTAAGAACAGCCAAACAATTTATCTTGAGCTTCAGAAAAAAAAATCGTGTATTTTCATAAAGCTTTTCCATGTAGTTAACTTTTTCCGTTGTTTACAAGTTTCTTATCGTTGCAAATTTTTGATGCGCGTTGACTGAACTTTGACCCGCTTTCAAAAGCTTGGAATGTTCTTGGAAGGAATTTGCACTTTTAGAAGGGATGTGTTTCCCCAGATACTAAAATGCTACCTTGCCGTTTTTCTCCCAGACCCAGGTATCTATTGCGCCAAAATCTTCCAACAACTCTAGCAGAGTCAGTGGTTTTGAATTTTAACTGCACTAAAATAATCTAGGTAGATTATGAATTGACGATTTGTACTTGGCTGCACGGCAATAGTTCCAATGAATACAACAAACTACTTTGATTTCGTACGTCGAACGGCGCACGTTATATATTGTTGTCTTGGCATCCTGAATCGTTTAAGAACCGCCCATTAAGAACAGTTGTTTAACTATTCCTATTTACTTTAAAGTTTACTATTTTGCCCTTACTTTTCAAGCCATCTTGATATTTTTTTAGTTTGTTCAGTCAAAAAAAAGCTTAGGTAACTAGACACTCGTTAACATAAAAAAGCCAGTTATATTAACCCAAAAATATTAGTTTCTTGGAATCGGGGGTGGTAGCGGAATCTTGAATCATGAATCACGGCTAAAAAATGTGAAGGAATCGTAAATCACACGATCTCACAGGCTGTGAATCATGAAATTCTATAAATAAATCGTGAATCATTGGTCGAAAAATATCTGGGAATCACGAATTATCATACTGAAAAGATTTCGCTTCCACCCCCGATTGGAAGTAGGAGAATAGAACTTGCAAAATCGATTCCCTTCGGGGTCATGGTGCGTCGTACTTACGCTCTTTAAGGGGTGATTTTTTTACACAACCTCAATTTATAAATTGCGATTAAAGCCTGGCTATATGAAAAAGGGTACATATCCTGAAGTGAAGATGGTGGTGTTCTATATCCAAAATTTGTCTGTGGGGATATCCTCCCAGTAATTGTTAATGTCAAGCGGCGAATTAAACGTGGCCCATTTTGGTTTTACGTGAGCTTGAGT
>JANVCF010125316.1:0-11823 GCA_025388745.1 Hydrozoanthus gracilis
ATGGAAACACAAAACGCCATAGCTCAAAACAATAACTTCAAACATATATTCAACAATAAATTTTTCCCTTTTCCTAGAATAATGCAAGCTAAACAAGGTGAAGAAAGGGATATTTTATGGTCATTTCGATCTTTACAAATCATCTTCAGAGTTAAAACAGTGATGATCTGTTAAGTTCGAAAACGTTTAGTTTTTAAAAATCACATATACATTTTTTTACCTATTTTTACTTAAAAAAAGGGGTGTTTATTTTGAGAAATAGTAGCATTACCAGGCTCCACTGTAGGAATTATAAAGATTTAACTCTCGCATGGTAATTTACCGCACTGCGTCTGCGCGAATCAATCTCTGCGGTGAAATTATTGATTATTCAGCAAAAAAGCATGCAGTTTTGTGTAAATAAATGGATTGGTTAATATTTCTTCCTACACATTGTTAACAATCTAGATTCTGCCAATTTTCCATGACTTTTCATGACCTTAATCGGAATTCCAAGACTTTGCAGGCCTTGAAAAAGAAACTTTAAAAACCCACATGTTACTTTCCTGGTTTCCCACGACCCGCACAAACCAGATAAAAGTTAAAGAAGGCGCCATCTTTGCGCTTGTAATCTAACCCATGACACTACAATGTCAAATTGCAATTTGTTATCAAAGAAAAGAAAGAGTTTTGTTACATTGTTTAAAGAAAAAACGTTTTTTTACTCTATTGGACATTTTTACGAAAAATTAAAGCAAAAAGACGGTCAGAATAAGGGCTGGTTCTTTTGACAGTATGTTTGACTTTGTGACGTCAGAGCAGTATGGCTGCTTCCATAGCTTTGACATGGTATTTCTTCGGATGCGAATCGCTTTAGAAAGTTGATTTTTAGACTTATAGAAGACGGCAACGAGTAGTCTAGTTGTTTAGTGGAACCAACTCGTATAATACTTTCGAATTTAAATCTATAAAGAAGTTTTTAAGAGCCGCTGACTGAGAAAATCAAAAACAACCAAAATTTTTGTGAAAGGAACTGTTTAATTTTGTGAGAAATTTCAGCTCCATACAATAGAGCAACTGCGTTTAGGTTGACTGACTTTTTATTGAATTACCAGGCCCCGAGGGCTCGTAAGCGCTAATTTAGGTTTTCCTAAATTTCTCGAAAACGAAAGCTCAGTTGCAAGTTTCAGTGTGATTTCTAAAATGAGTTCACCAAAGGGGTTCTCCAGGCAAAACATAAAGAAATCCGAAGTTTGCCGTTTGTCCACGAGTATTTGATTTTCTTAGTCAGCGGCTCTTAAAGAGTCTGCCATTTTGCTATTCGCCGTCTATCGCTCAATATTAACAGAGAAAAGGTTAGCCAATATATTAGCTGGTTTTTGTACTAATTAGTTTTTTCTTCAGAAAGTCTGGTAAATAAGAATTGTTTGGGTTCAAAAACTAGTTGGAAATTTTTAAATAAACAACACAAAATTGCTTTTTTAATTCTTTACTTAAACTCTATACTGGCTGGAAAAAAGTTAGACCCAGAACAATAGGTTCTTAAAAACATACCCGACACCAGTTTTCTACCAATATAGTTTTTTACGTAACAAACCAAGAAACAATTTCTGGTTAAGATTTCTAAAATTTGAGTTTTCGCCCGTTTTAACATTTTTTTAGTTTAACTTTAATTGCTTTTTTCTTACCTTGTACTTAACGTTTCAGCCTGTCTCAAAGCTTCTTCACTTACCAAGGATCTTCCAGATTCTATCTTTAGTGCATCAACCTTCTACAGCAATTTATACACACCAAAATGCGGGCGGCTAAATTCCTCCACTGCATGGTGTCCGAAGCAGAATAAGAACATGCCAAATGACTATCTCCAGATCGACCTTCAAGCAGCGTACGCGGTGTGTGCTGTTGCTACGCAGGGTCACGTAAGTAAGAATGTGTTGTTACACTGGACAACCAAGTACAAACTGGCTTTATCACTAAGCGGGAAATCCTGGCAAACCAACCAAGAACACGGTGCTGACAAGGTTAGTTAGTGGTATAGCAAGGGACGTGTTTTTACCTTTTAAGGAGTAAACGAAACACAACTCTAAAAGTTACACATAGCGAGTGATCTTGTAATGAAAAAACTTAATTAGCTATTCGCGGCTGTAGTCAAATTATGAGAAGACTACGAAAGAATCTCCACGGCCAATTGCCTGAGATGAGGACCGAAGGTTTGGGTTGGATCGAAATATCGTGTTTTTAACGATTTTACAATTTCTAGTAAGAGAATTTGAATATTATCTCATTGAATTTTAACTGGAGGAACAATGACGTCCATACTCAAACTCAGCTGTATTCTTTGCAATCCCATTTCCAACTCAGAGTTGTGAAGTTTGTAGACAACTAAGCTGCTCGTGAATCATTTCCCGCTGTAATAATCGTGATGCACCTGCTAATGCACAAATTAGAATTGATTCTTTATGGGATAGTGTGTTTAAATATTCAAGGAACTCGCATTTGCGAAATAGAGTTTGTAAGCTTTAGTTGAGCTTGGGATGTTGTGCGAGTCAAATTAAAAATATATTACATTTGGCGACGAGGATAAAGTTTATTCACTATGGCTGTCGTTTATGGAATACTGGCAGAGTTTAACCCACAGTTACAGTCGTGGGAGAGTTATGCTGAAGTAATGGGACATTACTTCGCGGCAAACGGAATTGAAGATGACAAAAGGAAAAAAATCCATATTGCTCGCTTCAGTTGGAGAAAAGACGTATGCGCTTATAAAGAGTTTGCGTCAGCCCAGGTCTCCGTTAGATTTAAAGTTTGAAGAGTTGGTGGTCCTTGTTCAAGAACATTTTACGCCAAAACCATGAAATCGTTCAAAGATACAAGTTTTACACTCGAGTGCGCCAAACCGGCGAAACAGTGCATCAATTCGTTGCGGCTTTGAGAGATATTAGCAAAGACTGCAACTTTGGAACAGCTCTCAACATTATGATTCGGGATCGTCTGGTTGTAGGAATTAACAACGAGCGAATTCAGCGGAAACTTCTTCAGGAAACGGGACTAACCTTTGAAAAGGCTCTTGAAATTGTCGTGGCGATGGAAACCACAAACCAGAATTTAAAAGAGTTGAACAACCCTGTGAGTTCAGGAGAGGGGAGAGTCAGGCAAAGTCGTCGCGTCGAAAGGAAACAATTACAGTACCGGTAAGCCAGAACAGAAAAAAATTCACATGCAAGCAAGGCTCTAAAGGTAAGAAATGTTTTAGACGTGGTTCGTCTGAACATGTCGCGAATACATGCAAGTATAAGGTTGAAATTTGTTTCAATTGCTAGAAGAAAGGGCACATAAAAACAGTCTGAAGGCAGAAAAACCCGGCTTGTAATTTTCTGCAAGATGATGGTTATGATGAAGATAATGCTTTGCCCTTTTACTCCGCCTACCGCATTGGGAATTTTAAGGAACCCCCACTTGAAGTTTCTGTAGAAATTAATTCAAAGCCCCTTAAATTTGAAGTAGATTCTGGATGTCCAGTAACTCTGGTCAGCGAACATACCTTGAACAGTGTTTTTCGCGGGAAACTACCCAAAGTAAATAAGTCGTCGTTGCAGCTTAAATCCTATACAGGGCAGAAATTGGACATTCTGGGAACGTTTGAGACGGAAATACAGTACGGAAGGCGTAGCCAAATAGTACCTCTTGTTGTAGTAAAGGGTAACGGTCCTAGCTTCTTAGGGAGGGGTTTAATTAAAGAGTTTTGCGTTACGAAAGTTAGTCCAGTGAGCCCAACATTGGAAGATGTGTTATCTAAACATGTACACAAGCAAGTGTTCAAGAATGAACATGGTACACTAAAGGGAGTTAAAGCTAAGATCCATGTACCCGAGGGAGCCATGCCAAAATTTTTTTAGCCCCGCCCAATGCCCTATGCCATGAAAGGGAAAGTAGAGAAAGAGATCGATAGGCTAGTGGCAGAAGGTATCATAAAGCCAGTTGAGTTCTCAGAGTGGGCGGCTCCTATTGTTCTAGTTTTAAAACCCGACAACAGCGTCAGATTGTGTGGTGATTTTAAAGTAACCATCAACCAAGTTTCTATTTTGGAACAGTATCCCCTACCAACCCTAGAAGATATCTTAGCAAAGCTAGCGGGTGGAAAAAAGTTCTCGAAGCTCGTCTTAATTCATGCATATCAGCAATTAGAGTTAGATGAAGAGTCGTCTAAGTATGTTGTCATAAACACTCACCGAGGTTTGTTTACTTATACCAGACTGCCTTTCGGGCTTTCATCTGCTCCTGCTATTTTTCAGCGCACTATTGAAAGTGTCTTACGAGACATCCCAGGGGTAGCTGTATACATAGATGACATCATTCTGACAGGTGCTAGTGACGTAGAACACGTAGAGACACTAGAATTAGTTCTGACCAAGCCAGGAGAGTCTGTTCTGAGACTCAAGGAAGCTAAGTGCACATTTTTGGCAAATGACGTTGTATACTTGGGCCATCGTTTTGACGCACAAGGTATCCATCCAGTCAGTGATAAGATTCAAGCCTTAGTAGAAACAAGAGCTCCACAGAATGTGACAGAACTCAAATCCTACTTAAGGTTACTGAATTATTATAACCGATTTCTTCCAAATCTTTCCACAACACTAGCCCCCATTCACAGGTTATTGCCGAAAGAGACACCATGGAAATGGGGTGACACAGAGCAGAAGTGTTTTGAGACTTCCAAGCGATTGATAAGGGAGGCAGATGTCCTGGTGCATTACAACCCAGAAGAGCCGTTAGTTCTACAGTGTGATGCATCTCCATACGGAGTTGGAGCTGTCCTCTCCCATTGCTTGAAAGACAACACCGACAACCCCATTGCCTTTGCATCCAGAACGCTCAACTCAGCAGAAAGAAACTACTTGCAGTTAGACAAAGAAGGGGTAAGCGTGATGTTTGGCCTCAAGAAGTTTCATAAGTATTTGTATGGAAGGCATTTCACCATTTTAACTGATCACAAACCTCAAGTTTCACTGTTTAGTGAGAAGAAGCAGGTACCAACAACCGCATCGCCGAGAGTTCAGAGATGGGCAGCGACCTTACGTGGCTATGAGTACGACGTTGTGTACAGATCAGGTCCCAGCCATGGCAACGCAGACGCGCTGAGCCGACTTCCATTGCCAGTGACAACCAAGGTTGAAGCAGAAGAGAATTTATTTCTCATGAGCGAAATAGAAAGTTTTCCACTCACTGCAGCCCAGATAAGCAACTGGACCCAGCGCAACCCAGTGCTGGCGAATGTTAAGGAGTACTTATTGCGTGACTGGCTTCAAGGTATTGATGATCTAGAGTTGATACCATATAAGTTAAAGAGAGAAGAACTCAGTGTACAAGATGGATGTGTGTTATGGGGTGCAAGAGTTGTCATACCATCCAAAGAGGGAAGCTAGTTCTTGCAGAACTACACCAGGCTCACCCAGGGATTTGTCGAATGAAGGCACTTGCGAGGAGCTATGCTTGGTGGCCATCCTTAGAGAAGGACTTGGAAAGTTTTGTCCATACCTGTGAAGCATGTCAGGTTAACCGAAATGCACCAGCTGTAGCACCTTTGCACCCATGGGAGTGGCCGGACAAGCCATTGAGGAGACTTCACATTGATTTTGCTGAACCATTTATGGGTCGAATGTTCCTGGTAGTAGTAGACGCTCACTCGAAGTGGATTGAGTGTCACATAGTGCCCAACATCACGTCCACGATTACCATAAGTAAACTACGTGAGATTTTCGCTATTCACGGACTCCCCGAGGCAGTTGTTTCAGACAACGGAACGAACTTTACGAGTGCAGAATTTGCAGACTTTATGAGACAAAACGGAATTATCCATACAACCAGCGCACCGTTCCATCCAGCCTCAAATGGTCTCGCCGAACGAGCCTTTCAAACTGTCAAAGTTGGATTAGAGAAGATGCCTGGCAATTCCGTAACTCAGAAGTTACTGCGTATATTATTTAATCATAGAATAACACCACAAACAACAACAGGAAAATCGCCTGCTGAAATGTTGATGGGGCGTAAGTTGAGGTCGCGTTTAGACTTGTTGCATCCAAACTTACTAGGCAAAGTACAAAAGAAACAGTAACACATGAAACAAAATCGAGATATTCATGCCACCGAGCGCAAATTTAAAGAAGGTGATAAAGTTTATTCTAAGAACTTTGGACGAGGTCCAAAATGGTGTTCAGGAGAGATTCGAATGGTAACTGGACCAGTTTCTTATACAGTTATCTCAGTTGATGCCCGAGAACACTGAAGGCATGTTGACCAAATTCGTACGCGTTACGAAGACAAGGAACCTGAGGTACCAATAAGTTCAAATGAAAGTGCTGATTTCCGGATATTGGCTACAAGAAGAAGAGAGAACTTTCCAGCAAGAGAAGGTGAAAATTCCAAGGAAAAAGATCAACAAACACCGCAAAATCAACAAACACCGCAAAACTTGGTTTCTAGTAAAAAATAAATTGTCAACAGCAAATTAAAACAGAGGACTTTGCAGCAGAAAGAGGTGAAAGTTCCGGGGAAAAAGATCAACAAACACCGCAAAACCCTGTCCCTAATGAAGAAACAGTCAACACCGAAACAGAGGACCAACCGGTGTTGCGCAGGTCTACGCGTATCAGGAAACCTCCACAAAGACTTTGTTACAAATGAAAACATTAAGACAAGATACATTTCATTTATTAAAAAAAAGTTGTAGAGTCATGCTTCAGTCAATATTTTATCAGAATGCAATGTAAGGACACTAACTGTATGTTTATTTCAATGTAGGAACAGAACAATTGGGCACAAAATGAACATTGTTTCAACTTTAGAAAAAATCATTGCTTTAACTAAAGGGAAAGAGGATGTAATAATCGTGATGCACGTGCTAATGCACAAATTAGAATTGATTCTCTAGGGGATAGTATGTTTAAATATTCAAGGAATTCGTATTTGCGAAATAAAGTTTGTAAGCTTTAGTTGAGCTTGGGATGTTGTGCGAGTCAGATGAAAAATATATTACACCCGCAATGTTTGAATTTCCCGGGTGCCGCCATCTTAAAACGTGACGTGTTGCATTTGCAGTGCCAGACTCCCTCTCGTTCACTTAGCTTTATCGAGAGAGTTGAGACTGCCACTGCAACCGTAATCAACACGTCATATTTCAAAATGGCGGCGTCCGTAAAATTGAAACCGTGAAAATGATCCACGATTAGTTTATTTGTCTACAAACTATGAGCCACTTGGCTCGTGAAAGGATTTAGCTTAGATTTCAAGATGGCGGCACCCGGGAAATTCAGACTGTAGAAATGATCGGAACAAACTACTTGGCTTTGGTAATACCCACAGAATCATTTAAATTTGCTCATTTAATTTTGAAACAGACAAAATTTTTACTTTAGACCAAGAATGGTGTACAACCGAGGATCCTTTTAATTTGTGAAAGTGTCAATACCGAAATTGGACGATGAAAGCCCGGGGAGGGGAGAATGCTTCGGGCTCAAAAGGGTTGGGATGACCGTTGAAAATGTTCCCAAAATACCCTAAAAGATACCAAGGGTTAAAAACTTTCCACCCTGAAAAATACGTCTGGGTTTTTAAATTACCCTAAAAAATACCAATTGAAATCTGAAAATTTTCCCTAGTTACCTAGCGGGCCGGCGTTAAGTCCCCTCTTGTTGCGCCGAACGTGATATGCAGTAAAAAAGGCGCGCACGTAATTGGACGTTCGCTGAAGGCGGACTTTTGTCTTAACTTCTTGTTTTGAGTGCCAGCAGTCCAATATTTTCACGTTTTTAAACCGTGAAAAATACCAGGTTCTTGCTTTAGCACAGTATTTCTTTTAACAACCCCTAGAAATTACCGGAATGGCAATTTTTACCCCCCAAAATATGACGGTCATACCTACCATCCCAATAAAGGGAGTACCCCCCCGAGGATGAAAGGTGCTTGCTGCTTAGCTATTCTTGTACGTGCTAGTGACAAAGCTAAGAATGGTTTTAGATTAAGTATTTCATTGCTGAAACTATTATTTGTTTTAGGTGTTTCCAGGCAATAGCGATGGAACAACTACGGTAAGGAACACACTGAAAGTGGTAAGGAAGGCTCGCTATATCCGCTTCATCCCAATTGCGACCCCCAAGTGGCCATGTTTGAGAGCCGACGTGTATGGTTACAGTCTAGATCCTTGAACGGCACGATAAGCAGGAATATTGAAGAGATGACTGAGCATCGTCAATAAGATAAACCCTCATATGAGAACTTAGAAGAAAGTTAGATTGAAAATTAGTAAAAGCTCCTTTTTCAATAAAACCAGCTCTAATTACTGGATTGTAGAACTCAGGACCTTTTCTTAAGTCACGTGTCATGACAGCTTTTTCGGGAATCGGAAAAAATCGGGTTACCAAGCTAGGCTAATGTTCGTCAGGAGCTGCTTGCAAACAAAAACTGAATAAAGCGAGGGCATGGGACGAGGCTACTGTTTTTCTTTTTTGGTTTACACAACTTGAGATTGTGAAAATACTCGAGCCAGGCAAAACCTCTTGCAATTTTTCAATCCAGAGCTCTTTAGTCATGCTAGTTAGAAATATGGATGTCGATAGCCAAATACAGCTTAAATACAAGCTAATCTGAAAGTTCCAGGTTCTTGTACAGGGCTTTTATTTAAAACCATACACTGAGTTCTACAAATTAGTAATTAGAAAAGATTTTTACGCAAGGTAAATAAAATTAGGAGCAAATCTTTTAACTTTGTTAAGGTGTAATCTTAAGGGACAAAAATAAAATCAAAGGTAACGAAACATTGCTTCGGTTTTTTCTAGTTCAGAAAATCAGGTAAATTTTATTTCCTCTAACTCTTCTTCACACGATCTTATTCAAAAACGTTGTTGTAGGAAAAAGTAGTGCGCATGCGTTTTGTCGAAACAAATCAAAGGGCTCTATGAGGTATGTCATCCGATTTCACCAATGCTTTAACAGTTTGGATGTCAGACATATTTGCCAGTCTTTAAAGCGAAAAGGATAAGAACAAGACTATCTATTAAATTTCTTTAGATTGAAGAGATTATTAATAACGCCTGTTCTTTAATGTTGCTCTCTGATGCATATTTCATAGACCACAAAGAACAATTTCGTCTAGGAGTAATGGCAATTACTTGCTTTATTAGAACTTAAAATCTAAAAAAGGCCGAAATTTTGTAATATACAAAACAATGACGCTTTGCAGTCAATGAACCATGGAGCCGATGCATTACGCATCACGCCGAGCTACATTTACTAAAAAATTTTCCTACCGGCAAACAAATCTTTTTTTATATAACTGCACGAGATAACAGATCGTTTTATTCCGGTGTACACTGGAGTAAAGCAAAACACTGCTGAACAAAATAATAAAGCGTTTGTACAAACATTTTAGATTACTGTGAAGCCGGAAGAGACATTTTGGTATGTTTTGTTCGTGTGCTCATCCGACCATAACCATTCGCGAACATCTACTATGCCGTTCGAGAGAAGAAAGAAAAATATTCCACGTTAAAACTATAAATTTTATAGGCTGTTTACTTCCATTTCAGGGACTGCTTTAAACCGTTCATACTTTCGAGGGATATTTTGTTTTCACGGGGCAATCGGGGCATTCGCGCACAACGCCACAAGTTGCTTGCACGTGATCGTGACAAAAAACACGAGAAGCACTGAAGTCTGAAGGCGTTGTTGACTTGATCTGAAAAGACTAGTAGCAGCAGCAAAGTACTAGAGACTCTAGAATAGTTCCACTCAATACCAACGAACACGAACAATCCAGCAAACATTCTTTAAAACTCCAGGTCGGATCGAAGGTCAATCGGATGCACATTGATATTGTACAAAAAAAATAAATTCATTGCCAAAATGTTCCGCCAAATGTCACTCCCTCCTCTCACTTTTTTCGATTCTTCCCGTTCTTTAGTTCTGCAAACTAAACCCTCCGCTCTATTTGGAAGTTCCTAAGTTTGGGAAGTTCAAATTTTTGATTGGAGCTACTGTACGCAACAAACTGGACATCGTTCGTCAAAACATACATGAAATCCTTAGCAAAATGTTTTTGTTTGACAATATTAATATTAAGCCTGCTGTTTACCATGTCATTTTGTATGCGTTTTGTGTGCAAAATCTACGGCAAAGAATTAATCTTTAACGTCGAACACAATCCTGTACCTCAGGCTGAGCTGAGGACGTAAAACACTTCTTATTCACTGCTTCGCAAATGCAAGGAAGAATTTTTTTCGATAACGCACGCATTTATATTTTTGGCCATATTTGGAGTTTTTCCCCATATTCGGGGTGAATCGAGCTAACAGCGGAGTGAGTGGGTGAGTGAGTGAAATCACCCCCTCATAATATGTCATTCATTGCACATGCGTGCGATCGGATGACATAAAAATCGCACTGTTTGTAAAAATAGAAAAAATGAAAAAGAACCAGAATCAAGAAAATAGACGAGCTCATCTTAAACTAGCAGAAAGTAGTTTAGAGTTTATAGCTCGACACAGCAAAACGTTTTTTGTGCAGATATTCGTCGTTTGCTCATTATGGAGTGATTGCCAATCATTTTGCCATCATTAAGAAATGCTGTGGGGAGTTCAAACGCCTGGTGTATGAGATGCTCCTATTCAAAGAAAAGAGATCAACTCTAAACACTGAGTCGGGCTCCATGACATGAAAACTGTTTATTACTCATGCGCACGAAGTGTGCGCATGAGGTATAAATTCGCCTCTTTTTTTTTTTTAATTTTTTTCCTGATTCAGCCACGAAACGCCGAAGCCAATCAGAGCGCAAAGCGCTGTCATGTGTCATTCACCTTCAATCCAAGATGGCGGCCATAATTCTCAATGGATGAAATCTCTAAAAATAACAATATTGCCAAATTTACTTCTGGACACATCAACATTCATCTGAAGCGCTATATTGGGGTGCGTCGTTTTTTTGTCGGGTGAAAACTTCAACCGGTTAACTGTATGGTTTCGAACACGTCAGAGAACTATTATAATTCCAGCACATGTTGATGTTCGCAAAGGCTTTGTCCTATTGAAGGTAAGATTGTTTGCTTGAGATTTTGTCAATCTTATCCTGTATTCGTAGGTCCAAAAAAACTAGAGTTTGTCGAAAAGGAATAATTGTTAGGTCACTGAAGTTCAATTTTAAATATCAGAACAGAATTTGAGTTATTTTTAATTTTTATATAAACAATTCCAAGCCAAAAGATAATTCGCAAGTGTGAAGTGAATGAAATGGCTAAAATTGAATATGAATCGCTGTGATCGGCGATCAGAACTTAAGCTTATATATAGTTCTTAGCGAATTTTAACCATGTTTTTTACAATAACTTGACTTGCCTGAAGATGTTTTTTCACTTATAAACATTTTGTCCAAACAGAATAATTGTTAGGTCACTGAAATTCAGTTTAAAATATCAGGATAAAATTTGAGTTATTTTGTTTATAAACAAGCAACTATTTTTTAACGAAAAATCGCAATTGTGAAGTGAATGAACTCGCTAAACTTTATAATGAACCGCTGCGATCGGCGATCAAAATTTAAGCTTAAATATGTTGTAACGCAACGTTATGCACCTATCAATGTCATGCCGGCGGGAGGAGAGGTGCGGCAAGGGGTGGGGATTTGAATTTTTCCCTTTTTTTCCTGTCAAATTCCTTGCCCTAGGGCCGACTTCCGTGGTCAAAAGGGGCTCAAAATCCTTACCCGGGGCTATATCTTACGATCAAATGCTCTGGGGAGGGGGATTTCACTACTGTTTGTCTGCTTTTGAGTTACGTATGCAAGTTTCTTTATCAATG
>JANVCF010125427.1:0-11820 GCA_025388745.1 Hydrozoanthus gracilis
GGATTAGTCTTGGGCTGGACCAGACTATGATTGGATTAGTCTTGGGCTGGACCAGACTATGATTGGATTAGTCTTGGACTGGGTAACACTACAATGGACTGGTGTTGGACTGGATTAGAATAAAATGATTTAGTCTGGGACTGGATAAGACTACACTGGATTAGCCTTGGACTGGTTAACACTGCATTGGGTTAGTCTTGGGCTGGATTAGACTAAATGGGAATAGTCTTTGCCTGGATCAGACTACATTGGAATAATTTG
Organism: Hydrozoanthus gracilis; assembly: GCA_025388745.1. Classification (NCBI taxonomy): domain Eukaryota; kingdom Metazoa; phylum Cnidaria; class Anthozoa; order Zoantharia; family Hydrozoanthidae; genus Hydrozoanthus; species Hydrozoanthus gracilis. The sequence continues at coordinate 262 of JANVCF010125427.1, forward strand.
AGGCTGGATTAGACTGCATTGGATTAGTCTTGGACTGGGTTAGACTACATTGGACTGGATTAAACTACAATTAATTAATCTTGGACTGGATAAAACTACGTTGGACAAGTCTTTGGCTGGATTTAGTATTGGACTGGACTACATTCAACTTGCCTTAGACCGGATAAGACTACACTGGATTAGGCTTCGGCTGGATGAGACGACATAGGATCAGTCTTAGACTTAGTTAGAATACATTGAAGTGGTCTTGCAATGAACAAGACTACGTTAGATTAGCCTTGGACTGGACAAGACAGTAGATTAGTTTTGACTGGATTAGACTACATTGGACTTGTCTTGGATTTGATAAGACAATCCTGGATTAGTCTTGGACTGAATTAGACTACAGTGAATTAGTCTTGGGCCTGATTAAACTACATTGGATAAGTCTTGGACTTGATAAGAGTACAAAGAATTAGTCTTTGACTGGATTAGACTCCATTGCACTAGTATTGGACTTGGTTTGACTACATTGGATTAGTTTTGGACTGGATTAAACTTTATTGGGTTAATCTTGGAATGAAATAGACTTCATTGGATTAGTCTTGGAGTAGATTAGACTACATTAAACTTGTGTTGGACTGGTTAAGACTACATTGGATTAGTCTTGGGCTGGATTAGACGTCATTGGATAAGTCCTGGACAGGAATAGACTACATTGGACTAGTCTTGGACTAGATAAGACTTCAATGATATTGTCTTGGACTAGATAAGACTACCATTAATGAGTTAGTCTTGGGCTTGGTTAGAGTATATTGGATAAGTCTTGGACTGGATAAAACTACGTTGCATTAGCCTTGGACTGGACAAAGCAACAATGAATTAGTATCTGGCCTGATTAGACTATAAAGGACTAGTCTTGGACTGGATTAGACTACATTGGACTTTTCTTTGATTTGATAAGACATGTACATTGTTGGATTTGTCTTGGACTAGATAAGAGTACAATGAGATAGCCTCGGGCCTGATTAGACTATATTGGATTAGCCTTGGACTCCACAGACTACAATGAATTACTCTCTGGCTGGCTTTGACTAGAATGGATTAGTCTTGGACTGGATTAGACCACACACATTGGAATTGTCTTGGACTGGAGTAGACTACAATGAATTAGTCTTGGGCCTGGTTATACTACACTGGATAACTCTTGGACTGGATTAGACTGCATTGGATTAGTATTGGACTAGAGTTGACTACACTGGATTAGTCTTGGACTGGACTGGATTAGGTTGGGTTAGTCGTGGACAGGATTAGATTTTCCGTCTCTGGTGGACTGTGTTCGTGTTCTGCTGGCACTGGTTGATTCTGGGTGCCTCGAGTCATAGTCCGCTTCGTTATTCTCCATTCCCGCGCTCTTTCCTGGTACATGGTTGAAATGATAATTGAACCCTTGCAACCTAATTCTCATTCTTTCCACCCGTTGCGGGGCTGATGCCCGGTGATTAGTGAGCAGCGGTACCAGCGGCTTATCGTCTGTGTCCACAGCAAATGCATCTCGTAGGCCGTACAGGTATATCTGGTTTGATAGTATATCCCATTCTACTGCTTTGGCTTCTTTCTCTAACTGAGAGCATCGTTTTTCAACCTCTGTAAGAGCTCTGGAACGGTATGTTACCGGCCTTCATCTTCTCACCTGTGGGTCGTATTGCTTCTGGGTGACAGCTATTCCGTTTGGTCTGGCATCTGTCTTTACCTGAGTCTTTCTCTGCGGGTCGAAGTAAGCCATTACCGTTTCTTCTGACAGTAAGGCCTCGACTCTTTCAAACGACCGTTGGCATTCGGCTGTCCACCGGAACTCTGCCTGTTTCTTTATAAGAGCTCGAAGTGGTGCTGTTACCTGCGCAAACCCTTCCATGAAGTCAGCGTTTGCTGCCGCAAAGAACAAGAAGGAGCGCACCTCCACCGCTGATTCTGGGTGACAAGCCTCCTGTAAGGCTGCAACTTTCTCTGGGTCTGGGGCAATACCCTCGCTTGTGAACACCTTTCAAAAGAACTTGACTGCTGTCATATTGAATTTGCTCTTCCTTGAGCTGAGAGTAAGGCCATTATCTCTCCACAGTTGCAATACATTTCTTAGCGATCTGTCATGTTCCTCTTGACTTCTTCCGAAGATAATAATGTCGTCATAGATACTTATGGCGTTCGGTTCCTGGGCAACCACTTTCCAGACCTCTTCGTTGAATATCTCTGCTGCGCTGTTGACGCCGAAGTGTAACTTCTTAAAACGCTTGAGCCCCCTGGGTGTGTAAAAGGTTGTTAGCTTTCTGCTTTCCTCCGCAAGCTCCAGCTGCATGTAGCCGTCATTCATGTCAAGATGCGAAAATAATTTTGCACCGTTCAGCCTCGTTTCTAATTCCCTCAGTGTCGGAATCACTTGTCTCGTCCGCTTGATGTATTGATTGGCGTCTGTCATGTCAAGGCTGGCCCTGATGCTTTCTCCGTCCTTTTTAGGGGTAATAACTACATTGCTGCACCATACTGTTGGCTCGTTCCCTACGTCCTCAATTATATCCATTTTTTCCCATTTGTCCAACAGCTTGTCGAACTTGTCTTTTAATGGGATGGAGATCCTATGCTGTTTCTGGACAACGCTCTTTAGCTTCTGGGTCCACGTGTAACTTGACCTTGACTCCTTTCAACTTGCCAATGCCCGTGAATACGTCCTTATATTCCTCCACTAGCTGGTTTCTGGTTTTCTCCTTGCACTTGAGGGCTGGTTATGGTCGTTCCTTCTAAATGGTATTCTATCAGGCCCATGTTCTCCGCTGCCTGTATACTTAGTAATGCGACATTTCCTTGGCCTTGAACCACGTACACTGTTTCTTGAACTGCTTTGTCTCCTTTTCTCAGCCACGCTTTGAACTTCCCTACTATTGGTAGTAGTGGGCATTTTCCTTCTCCTGAGTACCCTCTCACTTTGACTTTGGTTTCTTCTAATGGGCTGTTTCTCATCCCCTTGTAATGTTTCTCTGCGATGACTGTGACGTCCGCCTGTGTGTCTACGTGTAGAGTGACTGTGTTGCCATTAATTTGTATATCGACTATTGGGTTGTTTGACAGGTGTGAATTGATGTGGTATGCGTAGTCTTTGCTTCCTTCCTCCTTTTCGGTGTAATGAATCCCTGCGACCTGGTCTGACTCCACCTGACTGACTCGCTGGTCACCTCGGCGGCTTTTGGTACCGCAAGCTCTTGCAAAGTGGTTCAGTCCTCCACATCTAAGGCACCGTTTTCCATTGGCCGGGCAGGGCTTTGCCCGGGAATGTGCTTCATTGCCACACTTTGAGCATGTTTGCTCACTCTGGGGCCGTCCTCGGTCCTTATTTCTTGAACTGTACCGCCCTGGTTTGGTAACTTTCCTTATCTCTGGCTATTCTTTGAAGCTATTTGCTTACATACATACATACTTTATTTCCACATCCCATAAGGGCTTTTCAGTGGAAATGTTACAAAAACAAACACGACCACAGTTAAGAATTCCAACTGATTGGAGGCAGACCAGTTGGCTATTGCTTCTGCACTTATCATGGCATTACCTTCCTTTGCAATCTCATAGGATTTAGCTAGTTCTCTTACTTGTTTGAGATCCCCGTCTTTACGGATAATTTCGTTTCTAAGCTCTCTATTGTGAGTTTTTACTATGGTAAGCATAACAATAACTTGATCTAATGTTATTGGAGAGTCACAGTGGCGCCCTTGTTCTCTGCATTTTGCTTCAAATTCAGAGAAATGCATCTCTACCGGCCACTCTGTGCTAAACAGCTTGTTTAGCTCTAGGCTGTTATTTCTACTTGCTTTAAAGTACCTGTCAATTTCTTGCAAGTGCGAGTTATAATCCGTGCCCGGTTCTTCCGGCAGAGTTTCAATGGTCTTTTGTAGTTCCTCTCCCCCCACTAAAAGCAAGAGATCTAGTTTATCTTGGTTACTCACGTCCATCCATCTCACCGCTCTCTCAAATCGGGCCTTCCACAGCCTCCATATCTTCTCACGCTCGCCCGGTTCGCCACTAAAACTGAGCGCTCCCACACTCACTGACACTCGTGAGTATTGCAGACTTGTTACTCCCCTTATTTGCTGTTTGATTTTCGTCTGACACTGTTATCCTCGTCGCCAGTTTAATGATGAATAGCCAACGTTACTTTACATAGTCGCCATGGTGTTCATTCACTAAATGACCTCGCCTGCGACGCGCCCGTGACACACTGGGGTAAACTGACCCAGTCCTAAGCGTTGTATACTACAATTGGTTTGACCTTGGACTGGATAAGACTACATTAAATTTGTCTTGGACTGGATTGCACTATATTGGATTAGTCTAGGGCTGGATTAGACTACATAAAACTAGTCTTGGACTGGATAAGACAACATTATTGGATTAGTATTGGGCTGGATTACACTGCATTGGATTAGCAGTGGAATGAGTAGGACTACATTGGATTAGCGTTCGACTGGATAGGACTACAACGAATTAGTCTTGGACTGAATTAGAACACAGTGGGTTAATTTTGGACTAGCTAGATTAGAGTAAGACTGCTATGGATTACGTTTTTAATGAAATTAGTCTTGGAGTGGAATAGACTACAATGGATTAGTAATGGACTAGATTAGAGTAAGACTGCAGTGGGTTAGCTTTGAACTTGATTAGACTACATTGGATTAGTCTTGGACTGGATTAGACTACACTTGGTCAATCTTTGACTGTATGAAACATTTCAACTTGCATCAAAGGTTCTAACTTTTTGTCAGTCGCAAATTCAGCCTTCGTTTTTTTCTCTAATGTTTTAGATGGTGCTCTCAGTGTTGAAAATTGCAGGGACAAAATAATTTACGCTTTTTGCACAAATGTTTTCTTACCATTAAGATACAAATTCAGGAAGCGCTCATCCAAATTGAGTAGAACTCCAATGTTACTGTTCGTAATAGCGCCAGAGTCCCTTTTGATCTGGATTCTGTTCTTGGTATTGACGCAAGACGTGTTTGGATGCTCGTTGATCTGGACGGCATATGAGCCACTATCCTCGCCTAGGATCGGATCTTCGATCAGTTCACGGGCCACGCCCACACCTAAAGCAGAGATAACCCCATTGCATTTTCGTGAGGTCGTGACCTTTCATTCATTGTTTGCAAAGAAAGATATACAACATACGTATACACATAAGAAAAGAGAGAGAGAGACATTCTTAGCAAAGAGTCCCCTAGAAGCCGTTGGCTTTTCCAAGAGGGGAGCTCCTTGTAGTATTAATTTAGATCTTATACAGTTTGTTTAAAAGTGAGTTACGGTGAGTTTTAAAAACTAAGTAGTTAATAAGAATGTTTTCAAAGGTTTCTTAAAAAAGAGAATATTTGATGAATCAGTTATTGAACTGGGAAGAGCATTCCATATTTTTCGATTTTGATTTGAGAAATTGTAAGTTTTTACTGTTTTTTCGACAACTATGAAGTCGGAGGTTTAATTTAGCTCTAGTAATATAAGAATAACAATCAGAGCCGTAAGAGAATAGTGAAAGTAAAGGAATGCAAGTACTCTGATTGGGGCAGGGGCAGTTAAGAGTAAACAGAATTTAAAAAGCAAAGTAAAATGATGCACTTATATAGCTTTACAATGATCAGTTTATCCCCAACGGGCTGGATACATATATCAAAGCAGTCCAAGTGTGCTGGGTCAACCGCAACGAAATAACAATCCACCATCGCCCCCTCTGGGCCAATGACGACATGACAATCCATCCCCACCCCCCTCTGGGCCAATGACGACATGACAATCCATCTCCCATCCCCCTCTGGGCCAATGACGACATGACAATCCATCCCCATCCCCCTCTGGGCCAATGACGACGACATGACAAACCTCCACCAACCCCTCCCCTCTCTGGGCCAACGGCGACGACATGACAAACCTCCACTACCCCTTCTAGGCCAACAGTGACGACATGACAAACCTCCACTACCCCTTCTAGGCCAACAGCGACGACATGACAAACCTCCGCTACTCCCTCTGGGCCAACGGCGATGACATGACGAACCTCCACTACCCCCTCTGGGCCAACGGTGACGACATTACAAACCTCCACTACCCCCTCCGGGCCAACGACGACGACATGACAAACCTCCACCATTCCCTCCCCCCTCCGGGCCAACGATGACGACATGACAGTGGAGAAGTGGTTAACTCACTATTCAAGGGATTACGTTTTCATATAACCACAGGACTGTTGGGATGAGAGTATAGTCTCTTTGTTTTCGTTTTTACGTTAATAAATGTTTGTATGTATAAATAGAGAAGATTGCGAGGCCGCGCGGGGATACAAGTTTTATCTTTGAGTGCTGAAAGTATCTTTAACGAGTGAGTGAAGAGAACGTACCTGTATGCGTAACAAAAGGATGGTTGAATGCCGAAATTAGACGTTATGACTTTCATCTATGGTTATAATAGACTTTAAAATAAAGTTCCAAAATGATTCTAAGAACGGCGCGTTCAACTCTGTGACTCACCAATAATTGATAGCAGGTTCGGACTATTAAACTGATCCACGTGGATTCTCCAATAGTGACAGCCCGTAGAGACCTTGACGTTGCCAAGGATGAAAGCGTAGATTGGGCTCTTGAGACTGACGGTGCAGTTATCATTGTTCAACAGGAGGTCAGTGTTTGCAGTGGAAGGATCCAGTTGGAAGGAAAGACCTAAAACAACAAACGGGTTACACAAAGTCGTGGTTCCTGCCGTGAAATTAAACTGAAAGTGTTCCCGGCCGAACTCTGAGAATTAAATAAAGTTACACCGGGAGTTAAAACTAATCCTTTTCTGCCTTTTTCGATAACTCGTATTTTCTATATGCTTGAAAAAGTCTGGTTAAATCCGTTGAAATACATTGGATTACTCTTTGGAAGGTTTTAGAATATATTGGAGTTGTCTTGGGCTGGATTAAACTACTCTGGATTAGTCTTGTACTGGATTAAACTACATCGGATTAGTCTTTGACTGGACTAGACTACACTGAATTAGTCTCTGACTGGATTACACTGCATTTGTTTAGTATTGGACTTGGTTTGTCTACGTTGGATTAATCTTTGACTGGATTAGACAAGATTGGATTCATCTTGGAATGAATTAAACTAAATTGGATTAGTCTTGGACCGGATAAGACTATATTGGATTATTCTTGGACCGGATTAGACTACATTGGATTAGTCTTTGACTGGATTTTGGTCAATCCGGTTCTGGATGATTCGGCATGCAGAGTTAAACACGAAAACAGCCTGTGACCTGCCACGTGAAAACTCCATTTTTTACCTGAGTTGACACTCTCAGTGTTGTCCTCTTGCCTCAGGTCATGTAAAGTTTCTACGTTTATCTCTATTCTCGCCCATTTAACTTACCCTTTGGTGTCGAAATCACGTGCTCGTCACTGGGCGTGCCTTCACCAGCTGAGTTGACAGCTGTCACTCTCACTACCATGTTGACGTTGTACGGAACACTAAGCGCAAGAATAGCATCTGATCAGCCGTAACAACTAAACAGCCAAAATCTCTGTATTATTTTTAAAATATTGCTTGTTATAAGCCTTTTTTATTGGTCCGCAGTCATTAAATAGCACTTTTTCAGTTTTTCAGACTAAGTCAAACTCTTGTTGTTTCACCCAAGGTATCGAAGGTCGTCAAACAGTGAAAATAAAATCCATACCATAACATTATTAGCCACTGAACATATCAGAAGAAACAGTATCAGGTTTTAAATGTGGGTATAACTGAAAACCCAAACCTAAACACAACACTCACCCACAAAACCAAACTAGCACCAACGAGTCACTGGTTGTAGATTGTCGCTATGACAACGCACCTGTACATGGTATGATCCTTAGCTGGTCCTTCATAAATGCGCTTGAAGCTTCTGTCCTTCCTCTTCCGGCTGGAGATTTCCGTCGCCTTAACTGAGTCTATCTCCAGTACGTAGTAGTTCACACAACACTTCGTCACTGGCTGTTGCCAGGCAATCTTGACAGTCGTGTTGTCAACGATGCATTGAAGTTTGTTGATCGTCGGAGGATCTATACATATAGATAGGTTTATTGGTTTATTAAAAGCGAAAACTTTTTAAGTCACACAAGGCTATCAGCCTGTAATGTTGCGTGGTTAGAAAAGCTTGGCGCAGTCTTGAAAAGCAAAAAGATTTTTGAAAAGAAGAAAAATAACTAGTGTATACTTATCAGCGCATTGACAGTCCTTCTCTTGCTAAGCAACCTAGTTTTCATCTGCTTTTGAGGACATCACGCAAAGTCGTCACATCAGTACTTACATGGTTCTATTGGCGTTTTGCATTCAGTTGGTGTCAACAACTTTTTGCTCTAGTACTCACCTGGTAGTGGACACGTTACACTTGGTAACTACCCAGTGCATGATGGCAGCAACAAACTAGTGCTCAACCTGATGGTGTTAGTGTCACACTAGGTACTAATTAGAAGTCACTGTGTCGTGCTAACACACAATGGACTGGTATAGTACTTTTTGGGGCACCTACCTAGTGATGATGGTATCACACTAGCATTCATCTTGTTTACTATTGTTCTTTTGTCATCATCTAGTGCTGAAAACGCCACACTAGCACACACCTAGCTACCGCGGTATCACTCGAGGCACCTAGCTAGTGATGATTTTTTCACGATAGCATCCATCTTCATCTGATACTGTCATTCTAGATAGTCATCTAATGCTGAAGGTGTCACGCAATCATTCATGTGGCCCTGATATAGTCACTCGAGGTAGTTATCTAGTGCTGAAGGTGTCACGCAAGCATTCATCTTGTTCTGATACCGTCACTTTAGGCAATTATCTAGTGTACTGAAGAAGTTGCAACAGCTCCCACCTCACTGCCATGGTACCACTCGAGGAACCTACCTTATGTTGAAGATGTCACGCTAGCAATCATCTTCCTCTGATACTATCAATCGTGTTGGTGGCAACAATGTCACGCAAGTACTCACCTGACTTCCAAGGTATCACTTGAGGTACCTACCTAGTAATTGTAGTGTCATCGTTCTGATGCTGTCACTCTAGGTAATTGATCGTCATGGCAACACTTCTGGTACTCACCTGGTGATGGGGGCGTCTCGATACCTGTCACAAGCCTCAGCTGACTTTTGATGCCATACAAACACGCCCCTGCAAAGAACATTCCCGCCACATTAGTAAAGGTCGGTCCTTTTGGCCGTTGGAGGCGGTCCGTCTGAAGTTCACCGTCTAGGTAGATATTGAGGTACTGCTCGTTTAGGTTAAGCAGGACTCCAAAGGCGCTGTTTTTGAGATATTTTGGCTTCTTCATGATCTGAAGCTTAGACTTTGTTTTCTCCAGCCGATTATTTCCTCCTGAGAAGACTTGTAATGCATACGAGTTGCTGTCATTTCCAAGTATGGAATCCTGGGAAGGTTTCTTGGAAATTCCTGAAACATGACAGCAAGGGAATGACAAGGAGTACAATTGAATTTCCATGCAAGACTGAAAGCTTTTGTTCTTCTACATATATCAAATTTCTCGGCGTTGTATTGTGTGACTGGGCGACCTTAACACGTTTATCGTTGGCCTTCTTCACACATTGAGATTTTTATGTCCCAAGTCCGTGCCGCTATCGAGAAAATGTTGTGGTTCTAGCCACTCGAGAAGTTCAACATTCTAAGCGGAATTATCTGGAGCTGCTTTTATTTGTCCAAGAACACTCTAACACTTGATTACTTTGCCTGTATCGACAATCTTATTGAAACAACCCTTGTCTGGTGCTTTAATAGGGGATTACGAAAGGGATTCTGGGGATACTAAGAGAGTTGCGAGAGAGATTTGAAGAGGGAAATTGTTGAGGACAAGCACCGAACCGTTCTTCCTGACCATGCGCCATTGCAGTTTTGGTTTCGGACAGTTTAACGTGTTTCTATCAATTATTAACCTCTAAATTAATTCCTAAACTTCTAGAGCTATGAATCTCCACATCTCAAACGTCTCTCAAAAACTACCAATTAAAAACTTATTACCTCCCTCAAAACTTGCCCAAATATTTAAAAATGTTCTAGTTGCTTCCTCTTCATTCAATCTGAAATCGTTTAATCGGATTTTTAAAATTTCAAACTATTGACGGCAATATCAGCGAAAACATCAATATACGTCGCCAGAAAGTTCAGCATTCAGTTCTCAGGACTGGCTATGGCAATTAAAACACTATTTAATCAGTCAGCTTTGAGACATTTTTAATGGTGCCAGAAAACAACGCAAGGGGATGTGTGGAGGCCTCCCTCTCCAAACCTTTGTGAGAAGTCTTTCATAATGACTTATAGCCATTCATAAACTAAGGGAATTAATGTAGTTAGTAGAATAGGCATACACCACAATTTTCTCAAGAAACCTTTTCTGAAATTGATATTCTTAGTCAAAAATCGGCACACAACTCACCACTCGGCACTTGTGTAATAAACAAACAATTATTGTTCGTGAAAGTTTAGGTCTTAAATTCAGTATTTCTGGACATTAATATCTGGTACTGGCCCAAGCCTGTATTATTTTTTTAACACAAATTTGTTTTTCAGGAAAATAAGAATACTAAAAAAAATAATATTAAGAACTTTTTGTCTGTAATACCCCTTAAAGTGCATATAACGCTTACAACTTTCATGGGATCAAACCATTTCACATACAATTTAAAATACTTCTGCAAAACAATTTTCAACATTTAGTCAAATGGGCCTTTTTCTACAGTGGCTCAAACAAGCAAAATTTTCAGACATCTTGGTTCACGACCGGGTTTTCGGGTGACTGGGTTGTGAAGTCATTCCCGATTATAATATTGAGCAAATGAGATCTTTTCTAAACACAAAGGGACAAAAGAACTGTATGAGGAGTTGAAATCTACTTCTAAATCAAAAATCTCTACTTCATTTATGTCCATCTTGCTGTATTTTGATCCAGAGATGTCCGGAAAGAATGTTATAACCCAGTCCCCTTATAACGCGGTCGTCAATCCAACAAAACTTGAACTTCAAATGTGTATAAAAAACCGAGAGTACGGCCGATTTTAAAAATTATTTTCATAAACGTCCTTAGTTTCCAAAAACTTTTAGTGGTTATGCACGTATCAATGTAAAGCCCGGGAAAGGGGGGGGGGCATAGGGCGGGCATTTGACACAATTTTTTAGGCTCCTGGGCTGGGTATTTGACGGTACTGGCCTTCCCGGGGGGAGGGCAGTTTGATCGTTGTCAAGCCCGAGGGCGGGCAGTTGAGTTTGAGCCTGGGAACGAAAGAGGGTTGATAAATTTATATATTCTGAATATTCAATGGATGAATTCTTACTGTCGATTGTCGATTGAACCTTTTGTAACTGCCTTGTTACCCGGGCCGGGGGAGGGGAGATTTGATGTATTTTGTGTTCCCGGGGTGGGGAACTTGAACTTAATTCGACGATTTTTCAACGCCCGACCCATGGGTGTTTTACAAAACTTTCGGGTCACAGACACAAATCTCCACCCTTGCCCGCATCTCCCCCT
>JANVCF010125538.1:0-12598 GCA_025388745.1 Hydrozoanthus gracilis
CTCCTCTTCATATATCTCTAACATCCATTTGAGCCTAACAGTACTAAACTAAGTTTACAGCAGTACCTTAAGTCGCCAAAAATTGCCACTGCTAACTTTTTCGTTTTGCCGGGGATTCCACTGGTTGAACAAAGTAATTCACTTTGGCAGTTGTTTAAATAAGATTGAAATTAATCAATTTTTTACCAAAAAGAAACTTCGAGGTTTGAAAACATTTAGAAATGTCTTGGTTCTAAAAGAAAATCGGGTGCTATGACAAAGTAACTTGTAGATATGAAAATAATGAGTGTGCGCCTCAAGGACTTGTTTGTTTTTTTGCAAGATATTGAATGAAATACATGAGAATGAAATCAACATTTACCACATCCCTGATGCCGATAGCGATGAAGATGAAGAATTTGTGCAACAGACGAACCAGTTGAAGGTGAGTATGAAGATTCGAAAGAAAATGAAGGTAAACCTGTAAACAAAGACAAGAACAAGAAAGAAAAAACAAAGACTTGGCTTTATTCAAATGGATGGCTTGGGAATACTGGCATGTCACTAACCTCTTAAGCTTTGATAAAGATTTATTCAAGTGCTACTCTCTGCCGACAAGCGGGAAATTTCGCGTCAGAATGCGCTGTGTCTTTTATCAGGCCTGGTAAAGAACGTGCAGTGAATTTATTGCTAGTTCCTTTCACTATGCTTTGTAAATGAAAAAAAATATATGTAAAAAAACAATCATCAAGAAAAATACATCTACGCATTTTTTCATCTGCGAAGTTCGAGAAAATGTACGGAGCAATTTCAATGATGCATTACTGTTTTGATTAATCGTTACCGTGAATGATTGTTTGAAGTTGTGATTTCTCTCAGTCTTTTCTTTTAAAAAGAAAGGCCTCGGTCCAACTCAGTGATTGACACGAGTAGTTGCGTAGTTTGCATGCGCCATGTCGTGGTTTAACTTGCATTCTAACCGCGGACTAGGTTTGTTCAGATTAGATGTAAACTAGAATCATCAAGTAAGATCAATGATAAGCTGCATGCATATTCTGCTGCAAGGATTCAATTAAAATTAAAATTTCCAGACGTAAAACTTTGAAAATTTAATTGCATATAGTATACTTGATGGCCGCTTGATGAGTTTAGAATTTAAGAGCTGCTTTGTTGTAGTACTATTGCGTCAACATGTATCTGATGAATCGACAAACCCTTTTTCAGGCAAGCATCCCGTTTGCAGTGGTTGGCAGTAACACTCTTATCGAGGTGGGTGGCAAGAAGGTCAGAGGCCGTTTGTACCCCTGGGGAGTGGTACAGAGTAAGTATACCAAACATGAGTTGACACAATTTGACTGTTTGCCGCTCAATATGCACCACTTTTTGTAACTAAAGTTGTTTGTCTTTTTCAGTTGAAAACCCAGATCATTGTGATTTCTCGCGATTACGGTCCATGCTGATGTAAGTCGTGCTGCATTTTCCTCTAATCCTAACTTCTCCCCCTTCTTTTCCCCATCCACCCCTACTTTCTTTCCTCTCCTACTGGCTCTTTCCCAGTCCCTCTTCCAACTCTTCCAACGTAACAAACAAAACAAAGAAAACGACAACGAGCAAACTAATTGTTTTTGTGGAAACCAACAAACAAACTGCTTGAAATTTAATTTTGACCGATAAAAACGAATGTAAATAGAACCTGTAATTATCTTTTTGTTCAAGAACGCCAGCCGTTTTGCATCCCGCTGTCAATCATTCGTGAGACAGGAGTAGGTTAGCCAATCAGATTGCAGAATTCATAATACTATACTGGTTGGTTTCTATTAATGATGTTGAATGGTCGTTTGCCGTGTCGATGCCATGTCGCTTAACCAAAGAGTTGTAAAGGTTGATTGTTTTGTACATTTTGTCCAAACAGGTGGACATTGTTGATCCTCCAACGCCGTTTAACCTCTGGTCAAACCTCCCTTCTCTTCTCTTTGCAGCACTCATATGCAGGACCTCAAGGACGTAACGCAAGACCAGCACTACGAGAATTTCCGTGCCGCTCGACTCGCGGGTCGGGACACGTCCAATGGCGACGCATTCCCGGCAGTAGCTCACATGAATGGAGGATCACCACCAAAGTAAGTTTGCAAGGCTCCCTGTTTTGTGGAGTGTATACAGGACAGGTTTACGTTTGGGAACCTAAACCTAGGATAACAAACCCTAGTTCCCGCCTGAACTGTACGTTGTGGCCTTCCCCAGACATTTTACACGACTTGTTCCAGTCGACTCAGCAGTATAAATGAATAAACAGCTTTTTCTGGTGGTTAACCTATGATGGATAAGTGTTCTGTCCAGGAGAAGTCAAAGACATGACCAGTCCACTGTGCTCAAACTAACCCTTCAGCTTCATTAATTCGTATTACCATGTTCTTCCATCTATGGAGCCCATTCTTTCCATGGAACAAGTTTGGTAGAATTTATCATCAGTAATTCATTTTGTTTGATGAAGTGTCATTTTCTTATTACCAAATGTCGTACTTTATATGTTTCTAAGTTATGAGAAGTTAGATATTGATAGTTGACAGGGACTGAGGTAATAATAATGATAATAATAATAAAGGTAATAACTAGGTATGACTCGTGGTCACTATTTTTCTCAAGAATCTGTAATGCATCGATAAATTTTTCCATCTTAACTGTCGATCTTCCAGTATTCTGTTCTCTATGCGTAAGTAGATAGTTACTGCTTCTACAGATCTTCATTTTGGCCTTACTGCTGTATTCATTTCAGTGTCAAGTTTTTCTTCAACATACTGAATGCAGGTTGTGTTTTGCCGATAGGAAATTGATATCTGCAGTTAATAAAAAATTTCTTACAAGTTTCCTACTCTAAACACAAATACATATTGTCATCTATACATGTGTTTGCAGCGTTGTCGTTTATACTTGTTTAGTTTAAGTTTGTTTGCTCGGTCAGCCCAGTTGTTAATGCGCCAGTCTGTCGTGCGGGAGGCCCGGGTTCGATTCTCGGTGCCTGACTTTCACTCAAGGTTTTAAAATAGTTGACGAGAAGGTGCTGCCTTTGCTTTGCTCTCTGGAAGTGGTTAGACCTTCGCGTCTTCTCAGATGAAAACGTTAAACCGTAGGTCCTCGGAGTTCAATAGTTGGGTTGTAAAACCTGTGCTGCTACGCAAGACTAGTGAAGCTAAACAAACAAATAAATAGATATTCTCCTGAAAGCTATCGATAGAGAACGAGTAACGAAAAATAACGTTCCTTTCAGATTACTGGATGCCGTGTCAGAGAAAGACAGAGCGCTCAGGGAAAAGGAAGAAGAGGTAAAACCTTTTTCATGCGAAGGAAGACTTTAGGACTTCAACCAACGAGGAAAGAAAGAGCCCCCCCCCCCCTTTAACCACTCTCATTGGTGCTGCGTTTTCAATCCCATGATTTTAATTAAATAAGAAACTAACTACAAGAAAGTACACTACGTAATACCAGCTATTAGGAATGTTCAACCTTCCAGAGAAAACTTTTTGCTGGAACTGAGCTTGTTTTGTTGTAGTAAGCTATTCAATGCCTCGCTTTGGTGCAGGCACGAGACGGTGTCAGTCACTGTGCGAATGGTTTTGAAAAAATACTCCACGTGATCAGTTCCTGGAAAAATGTTCTTCTTCCGAAGGGAATACTGGTTGAGACACCCCCCCCTGTTCTGGGTTCGGTTTGAACGCATGATTTTCAGGATTTGGCCGGTTAGGAGTTCTAGCCAAAACCTTTCTATGTACTACAAAGAAAAATTCGTGTAAAATGGTTGATACCTTAGTACGTATTACTTATTTATTTGTTTGCGTTTAGTTGCGACGTATGCAGGAAATGATTGCTCAGATGCAAGCACAGATGAAGATGGCCAGCTGATTGGCAGTGCTAGGTAACGGCAGAAGGGGGGGAGGGAGGGGGCAGGTGAACCAAATTGCCCCCCTCACCTCCGATACGATCACGAATAGGAACAGTGACCACCCAATGTGTGTCACGGTATAGGTGAACAGTTTCTCAGACCCTTAAATAGATCAGTTTAATAGATAGGTAATAGAAGTTTATCCAAAGCTTTGTTTAAAAGGAAATTTTACAAAAGAAAAACGAGCTTTTGACGGACTATTTAATGAACCAAAGAATAAATTTTTAACGTTTTGACTATTATTTAGTGTTTCGTACGTCTAGTTTAACAAATTATATGCAACGGTTTGATATAAACAAGAATTTGCTATACCTTTCATCATACACTAAGAAACACCTAGATATTACGTAGTCTGTATGCTACCAGCCGTGGGTGAAACTCGGGCGACTGGAAGCTTTAATACTGTGAAATAGTTGAAGTTGTTGACATCAGTGTTACAAAAGTACTTTGTTTCATCCATCTCACGGAACTTGTTATTAAAGACCTTATGGACGAGCCCTCCGTGTTTGCACGGGGGCAAACCGGATATCAAACACCAATAGTTGACGCCGCCTTGCACACGTCATGCGGTCGTGGTGATCGTCTTGGAGGCCGCCGGCTCAAGACGTGTTTTACCTCCGTGACGATGACCACGGCCGCATGACGCGTGCAATTATGCGTCAACTACGGATGTTAGATTTCCGGTTGGCGTCTGTGGAAACACGGAGATCTGGTGCGTAAGGTTTCTGTTGTTAATATGTGATAAGATACGGCTAGCATCGAGGTATAGCAGATTCAGGTGTGTCAAATTAAGTATTGCTAAGTTGAATTGTTTTTAACATTAAAGTGGCTCTTTATAAATACACAAATGTTTTTAAAATTTTAGATTCGGCTCGGTCATGGTACCAAACTTGAGTAGGCAAGCAATCAAAACTGATTTGCATTTCAAGACTTTTAGAAAATAATTTTTCAAAAAAATGCCATTAGTAAGTTTAATTTGTATTTTATGCGCCAAGTTTTGAGGAGATAATTTTTTTCTGGTTGAGTTGTAATGTTTCTGCTTGTCAGTTTCTTTAAAAATGGAGTAAATATTTTAAAGGATTATGTCGATCAAGAAAAAAATGTTTTACTGTAATGTCCTTATATTTAATAAAGATTTTGGTCAATTAATGTGTTGGCCTTGTTTTTTTTTTATTTGAAAAAATAGAAAATTGTCCGCCGTTTTATTTTCAATTATATTACATTATTATAATTGCCTAACGAATCCAACAACCTGAATGGCTATTGAGAAGGCAAGATTGTTTGATATCGCCCGCGGTCTTAACAAACTTTTTTCTTACCTTTTCTTAATCATGTCAGTTTCGCTAAAAAATTTAATTTTTTTTTTGCCTCATTCGAAAAACCATATAATAAATTGTTAATCGCATTAGCTCGGTCTTTACTAGAAATCTCGGACCACGGCCTCGCTATGCAATTGCGCAATGCTCATCGGTCCGTACGTCAAGCCCTCGGTCTGAGATTTCCCAGTAAGGACCACGCTAGCGGTAATATCTTTATGCAATATGCTTCATCGAGTGATATACTCACATATAGCCCCGGTGCCCAAAAACAAAACAAAAAAAACATCACCCGGTCCCCACCCCTACAAAATCATCCCACCCCAAAAAACAAGAAGCAATCAATGTTCATCCACCCATACCAGTCCTTCTCATACCAGTATCCAGAAGCAGTTGTAGATGAACAGTGCATGGTCATTAGTTTGAAACTTGAAGCATTTATTTGACAAAATTTTCAATACAAAAACGCTTGCTGCCAAAATTTATTTGTTCTACGAACTCGCTGCGCCATTACTAATTTACCCTAAAACTGTACATTTAAATCCCCAAACACATTTTTATGACAATTTACCTTAAACTAACCTGCATTAGCGGCTATCAATTTGTTTCAGTCAAGGAATTGACCAACTGATTGTGTTAAAATAATTTAAAAAATCTTTTTTTGAAGAAAAAATATCGTATGGGGGATTTCAACACAAAAATCTTTTTGTCATTATATTTATAATTGTTTTCTCAAGTTGCGAAAATACCGAGTTGGGTTGAAAATGAAAGGAAAATAAATAAATAAATGACTGAAACCTGTTTTAAAACCAAAAAATAGGACCCAGGTTGCAAGTATTTTGCACCCGTGAGTGGCTTGACAATTACCTATATCTCAGATCGATGCGCTAATCTCGAAGCGCGATTAATCATTTACCCAGTTCAAGAAACATTATTTTACGGTCTACAAACTACTCAAAACTGAAATATTTAAAAAAATTATTAACATAAGTTAACCAAAATGTTCATAAAACGAAGATAACAAGTAACTGCAAAAAGCAAAATACATTTTGTTTGATCGCTGGCTCGGTGAGCTCAGTGCGAAATTTCAATCGATTCAAGCTTGATTTTTGGGCCGTTTGCATCATCGTTCGGCTGTTCATAGACAAACACATAAATCAAGAAGGGTACGTAAGGGGAAAGAGAGTTGGAGGGGGGGGGGGGGAGAGAGAGGAGAGGGCGGCCTCCAAACCTTAAATTTTAAAACTGGTAGTATAAACTACTGGTCTGTTCACTCGCAGTGACGAGTGCGGAAAAGAACATTTCCGTACAAACCGAATGCTATTTATCAGAAGGAGACAGCCCGTCAAGCGTATGCTAGGTCGAGAAACTGTAGCTAGGCGAGCAGTAACCCATAATAATCTAGGTTTATTCCCAATTCCTTTTGTCAGACGTGAATTGACCATTTCAGCGATGACGGCCACTGTACATTTACCACGATGCATCGCGAGCCTCACAACGCTAAAAGAAACTCAGTGAAGGTAACATTTGGTAAAACTCTTCCTTGTACAAACGACACTGTGTGTGTCAAGTTTGAGGCTTACAGATTCTCAGTATGCGTTCTTATGACGACGCTTTTGCGCTAGGAACTGTGGGTAATCATTCAAGTCACCGTCTCTTACGTCATCGTGGACTCCGTTGACTTTTCCGAACTGGCTGCGAGGTAGCCGTTGGTCGATCTTTCGTTTTGAACTCCGTTCCCGCCATTTTGGTTCGGAAAGGCTTTGACACAGTTGAAAATAAACCAATCTCATTTTACCTGGTTCGTACCGAGAGCAGAAGGCCTTTTGTGAATCTTTTTGTTTTCCCCCTTCCGTCAACCGCAATGTTTACGGCCGGGCCTTGAAGACAAGTTTAAAATCAAACATCAAGTTTCTCATGTCACAATGAATTACCGAGGAGCCAGAGAAAGAGAAATGACCGACTTACTCATTGACGTTGGGTTCAGCGCGAGAGAAGTTACCGGGCGTGACACACGACGGAAGTAAAAGGTCAGGCAGTTGCGCTTCTATGCAAAGTTACAGGCATTTTTAAAGAAGGCTTAAATTGCTTTGACTAGCTCCGCCATTAATGTTTTTATAACATTTATACTATTTTAGTTCCTGCTAGCGCTTTTTGAAGACTCCTTCAGACAAACGTTTTGTCAATGCGTTCGATTCGACGAAGCGTTCTAAACGCTAATAACTATACACCATTTACTGTATGGCCTTTGAGTTGCATTTAATGCTAATTAGACCAACGAATCCAATTTTAATAACATTAACTCAGAATTTAGATCAGAGCTTCGTACCGACTGCCAGTGGGTGAGTGAGGATCACTGTTTTCATTCATGTCCTGTGTATTTGGCAACTCGTCTTTTTTAAGGCTTTCGATAGATAACTCACGGCAAGGCTTTGGAAAGAAATCAGACAGATCTCGGGAGTTCCTCTTCAATCTTTGATGGCCAGAGGCACTGCTCCGGTCACTATCTGAAAGACTCTGATCTACTAAAAACTCTTGTTCAATGTCGTCGAAAGATTTGTGATTGTTTGTTTCTGGTTGCGTCGCTGAACTGTCATGTTGCATGCCTACAGTGTGGTTCGAAATATCATCGTCTGTTCTTTTCAGTTGTTCCCAACCTTTTTCCTTTTCGTTGTTTGTGAGTCCTTGATGATTAAACCATGAAGATTTTGTCTCACCGACGCTTTTTTCCATAACTCTACCAACTTTATGCATATGCGTGTTCTGTACCAATATGAAAACAAGAGGTCATTACAAGGGAGGGAGCAAGGCAAGGGTTCGCGCTTTTTGTCACGAGTAGAAAAGTTAGCACTTATATTCTAGGAAGCGCCGAAAGCACCAGATAGAAATTGAACAAAGCCACTACCCAGTGGAAATTGAAATAAAGCCTCAAGACTTCTAACTTTAGTATATACAAGCAAGGTCATAAACTGATATCAAAGGACCTCGGCCTCACTCAAAAAGCATTCACTTACCTGTTCCCCTGGGTCGGTTGCTATCTCGTTTCGACCTTCCAAAGTAAACGTTTTTGCTTGGTTTTCTGTGCAACCTTTCTCTATTTTGGAATTTAACTCCGCATCAGTTTTGCCAGTCCACGTTTTACGGGGAGAGCTCGGCCGCTCAGCAGCAGGCTTGTACGTGCTCTCAATACTGCTCACCAGGGAGCGCACGAAAGACCAACGCCCCACTTTGCGTTCTTCTTCAATTTCCTTGCTCGCTGCGTCATTCATGTCCAACGGCGGTCCTTGGTAGAGAAATCCATAATCATTCTTGGCTTCATTTTTTTCTTTTGAAAGAGTCGCTTTTAAACCACACTCCGTTTCACCATTATGCGTTTGTGACGTTATACGTTGCACCTCCATTTTGTTTGTCTCTAGTGGTTTTTCTTGCTCAAATATCCTTCCCCTGGCAGCAAGACTGACCTGTGATCCCCGTAAATTAAGATTTTGAAGGCGTTCTTTGAGGCTGAGTGATAACGAGTCTTCTTCCGCAGCTGTAGGCAGCGTACTTGGTGAAACAACAGCGCGAGTCGATTCAAGTAACTTGTTACTTAGACTAGGCGACATCACATGCGATGTGTCACTGTAGCTACTGTCTAGGGAGGGCTGTGGACTCCTTAGTCCAGACAAGACCGAGTCTGTCTCGGTGATTTCACTTCCGCTTTCCGAGTACACTTCATACTGTGGTGTGCTTGGCGAGTCTGAAACACTCGCATCTGGTGAGGAAGCGGCCTTGTAAGACGAGTCACAGCTGCTGTTTAAACCCTCGACTTTCATGCTATGTCTATCGCTGTATTCATAATTGTCATTAACATCAGTTCTAAACCCTTCGCTTGACCTACCATGTTCTATTCGATTACTTTGTTCAAGTGGAAGTTCCCGTTTTACAACAGATGCCAACCCGTCTACTGCAAAAGAGTCATTCAAATTGTCCCTGTTTTCTGCAGTGCGTCTCTCACGGCCTTGGGTACTCTTTTTCCTTGGCGTTTTTCTAATCCCGTTGCTCGAATCTTTACGACAAGGCTTTTCCTCCCTTCCATTAGTTTTTACTTTCTCGGCCATTAACGGTATCTTTTGCGACTGAGCAGGTTTATACCGCCCTGTAGAACTATTAGAAAGTTTTCTTGCTGGAGAAGTTTTGTCTGAGGGTTTCCGCGACTCTTGTGTCGGAGTAACTGTGCGTCTTGTTTGTCGGGGGGAGCCAGCCGGTTTGAGGGGACTGTTGGAGAGCGAGTCCGCGGTTCTCGGTCTCCGTGCTGTGTTCTTTTGTTGAAGTTCTGTCTGCACGATTGATCTTGATCCCCTTCTCGATGGTGAGATACTAGCAGACCGGCTCATGTGTTCTTCAGCTAAAATGATAAAAAAAAATAAAAAAAAACAGGAAAAGCTAATTAATGTACTAGTTCTTACTACAACTATTA
This sequence comes from Hydrozoanthus gracilis, assembly GCA_025388745.1. Classification (NCBI taxonomy): domain Eukaryota; kingdom Metazoa; phylum Cnidaria; class Anthozoa; order Zoantharia; family Hydrozoanthidae; genus Hydrozoanthus; species Hydrozoanthus gracilis. Next base: position 9,692 of record JANVCF010125538.1, read on the forward strand.
ATGAAGTTATTTTATTCTATAACTATTATTATGGTAGTTAACACCATTAACTGATTAAGGGATAACAAATACGACTGAGCTACGAGAACAAAAACTGGTGAAAAGACGTAGAATAGAACTTTCTCAGTTTCACACTTCGACCGATTCACACCGTACAAAGTGTAACGTTTTCTCAGTTGTTCCGTGAGCACTTAAGTGCGACGTGACGGCCAAAACACAAGAGAAACTTCATCTAAATGCATAGCAATGTTTTGACTTGATTTCTCTCAATGAAAATTAAGAAGTCAAGATTTGTGTTGTGAGGCACAATCAAGAATTGCTTCTAGAAACTCTCAAGATATCAAAAATAAAAGTTTAACTCAGTCAGTCAATATAGATTTGTGCCTATTATCACTGAGCAAGCGTTAACATTTATGGCGATCTGATGCGAACTGACGGATCTTAGTTCTTTTAGTCGGTTTCGGCTATGCATATGGTATTTGAATATTAATTGTGGATACCAATGTGTAAGACGCAATCTAAAATTGCTCGTAAATTTTCTCAAAATCCAAAAATCAAAATCTAACTCCGTCAATCGGTGGGAAATATTCCTAATATTGTCGTTTTGGGAAATTTCATCGCGATCTGACACGAATTAACGACGTCCCTCAACAACAACAACAAGATTAGAAACAATTGGGGACCAGTTCCTGATCCAAAAATCACGATGTTTGACAGTGACTTTCAGGTGCGAAGTTACAAAAATTACATATTCATACAAGCAAGTGCACGTAAACAATAGCTTTTGAATAAAAAAGAAATAACTTGGAAAAAATTTTGTAAAAATCGCGCGGAACGGAGTTTTTAATTGATTTCTATTGTTTTCTCACACTTTGTCGTTAAGTTGTCTAAATGGACCCAGTACGGTCACTTACTGTTGCTGTGGTTTCGATACTGACTGACGGTACTCCGGGACCTCGGAGTTGTTTCATTCAAACGTCTCGACTCAGAGCGTCTGCTCGGCTCAACTACCGTCCTGCTCCTCTGAGGCCGAATTCCAGCCGGGACCGGCCGCGGCCTGGAACCAAATGAGGAACTCCGCGAGACGGTGGCCGAGGATGGCCGCTGTAGGCTGTCAAAAGCTGAGCTTCTCCTTTCTCCTACGCCTGCTGATGGCGTTTTGGCTTGCCTTGGAGTTGAAGATCTTCTCGAGTCAACTTTGGCAGTAACTCCAGCTAGGTTGGTACTCGTTCGTCTAGTGCGAGACGGCGTGCCTGGGGCCGATCGGGGGTACTTGTCTGAACTGGTCCCCGGGGCGCGGTTTGATTTGCCGTTCCGTGCCGTGCTAGGCCGACAACATCTGATCTCTACACGTTCCAGTGGTGCAACGGCGGAGCTGAGGTCGTGCATGCTCCGAGATTTTCTCGCCATGGACCCTCGAGGGGTGGCTTGGAGGGATCTTGGAGCAGGGAGTCTTGTCATTCCAGAACTTCCTCTCCTCGGCGCTTTCGGCGAACTTGAAGAAGCTGCCTGGCGTTGAGGAGGCGTTTGCCGCAGACGGGGGGAGGGGGAGGCGCTTCTTCTAGATGGCCTGCTGGATTTATTAGCCTGTTGGGAAAGGAAACACAAGGTTATTAGGTTATACGGGGCTGGCACGGGCCAAGGTAAGTACCTTTTCACTGCTATTGTTAAACACCGTAAAATACGGTAATTAACTCCACCCCCTCCGAAAGAAGTACGTACTAAAAATGGTGTTTGGAATCACATGGCAAACACAAGCTGCCCAGGCATTTTAAAACATTAATACAGTACTCAAAATAAAACATTGACAAATCAAGCAAATGTTAGTAATAAATTGTAGTAAGTTCATTATTACTGATTATAGTTTACAGGTAAGAGTACCGCATTGTTTCCGAATTGTTTTTTTTTTCAAAAAATAAAGTATTCCTAGAAGCGCTGTGCTTCTGCTGTAACGAACCTAATTCGCCGATGAGATGTTTTCCCTTTTTAAACGAAAGGAAAAACAAGAACTAAAGCCAATATTATATTTCAATATGATTGATATGCTATAAAGGAAAGCTTTTTTCCTCCCTTTTTTCAGGTCTAATACAGTTTGAAAAAAGTTCTTTGTGTACTCAGTTAAGTACGAATTTTGACTTTTACCGCAATAAAGATAAAACTTCTATCGTTATTGGATTATTTGCTGTTGGCGATCTCATTATTATTATAATTTCAAGTGCGAAATACAAATCAAATGCGTTTCCATTTATAAGACAGAGCATACTGCATACCGCATAGCCATAAGCCGACAAGGATAAAATACGATCTTCTTCTCCTCAAATTCAAATCTACGTTTTAGACATTTTTTCGAACATGAATATATTTTGAAGGCGTTATGCCTTATTCATTGGGCCACAGGGCCGACTACATATGATTACAAAAAAATAAATAATCAAGTACTTCCGATAAGAGAAAAAAAAAAGAGAAAAAAAAATACGACCCTGCCAGGACTCGAACCTGGAATCCCCTGATTCGTAGTCAGATGCCTTATCCATTGGGCCACAGGGCCGACTACGTATACTGGTGTATATTTTTAATTAATTAAATGTTGTCTGCTCTCGCTTCCGGTTAATTCTAATTTGCATATAACGAGTAAAAACTTCATCGTTCCGAGCATTTATTTTGGAGTTAGTATGGCAGTGATTGATGGCCTGGTTTATCCAGTGCTAGGTTTTAAAAAGGCGAGAAGATAATACTGATCTACTACGTATATACGAGTTGTTTTAAAATTAGTTCGTCAGTTCGATACGGACAAGCAATAGTCTCTACGACTACGTCTACGGTTTTAAATATGGCAATATTTAATAAACCTTAAATGCTTTGTAATCATATAGTTAAAACCGGACTAATTATGAAACGTATCAAAGG
>JANVCF010125539.1:0-11233 GCA_025388745.1 Hydrozoanthus gracilis
AAACAGACCTTGCCAGAGGAGGAACACCGGTGAAACAATTGTGTCAAATTCTTTTATGGTTCTCGAGATATTCTTCAGGAAGATGTCTATTTTCTGAAATATACAACAGATCAACAACTAACTCAAGCTACAACAGCCATGCGTAAGCTGAATTACAGAGTTTCACAAAAATATGAAATATGTTATAGGTAACAAAAAGAAATTAACAGTTTTTTAGATTAATGGAATTGATTCATTATGAAACTGGTATAGTAAGATGTTTTTTTCGAAGACAATGTTAAACTTGCCAAATCAATCAAATCAGAATACTTTTAACAGTATGACGTATGAGAAGCAGACTTGTAACGCATTTAAGGAAAAGAACAACATTTTTTAAACAAAACATGTTTCGGTCATGACTCTGACCTTCTTCAGTTGTAATTGGAACTAAAATTTACATATATACTGTTCATAAAGAGCTAGTAGTGTTGAATGGTAAAAAATGTTGTTCTTTTCCTTAAATTTTAACATTATATACAGGCAAATGATCTAATTTGTATTTCAAATAAAAATTGTACAACTCAGGCAACTAACAGAAGAAGAGAAACGCCTTTCAAGCAGCCATGAGGTAAGTTGTTTAAACTTGATTTGTACTAGCTTCCATTGCAAGGTTTTTTGTAATTTTTAAAGTCATTGTCAAAGTAAAATTTAGCCCCAGTCTTGATGTTTTCTGTCACGCATGTGATGTAATCGAGCTGTTGTGTGACCAGGTTGTTTTGAACTTGGTTTTCCTCTTCCTTACTTTTGTAACAACATAGCAGACAAATTATAGGCGGTTTTATTTATAATTTCACATGGGCAATTACTAATTATCCATGACAACTATTTATGCGTGAGCAAAAATCAAGATGGCGTGTATACAAAACAAATTTTCATGCTCGCGAAGTCTTGAAAAACAAGAAAAAAGAATGTAATCGTTTGTCTGCTGGATTGTTAAAAGGTATTTGAAGTATTAAAAGGTATTCGAGGTATTAAAAGGTATTCGAGTAAGTCCTTCAAATTTCGAATAAAATCAGTTGTCTTTTGGCCTAATTCTGAAAGAATTGCCTTCCCTACGGCCGCGCAATTAGTTTCAATTAGGCCAAAAGACGTGTGTTTTTTTTCGAAATTTGACTCGGCATCATCCGATTACCTATAATAATTAACTAAGGGTGTGTTCACACCAGAGGCGCAAACACCAGCGCAGATAACCCTTGCGTAGACTGCAACTCAAACACAAACCAGATGCTGACGCTGAACGCAACTGCATACGAAACTACAAACACAATTGCAACTCAAGTGTGAATGTATCTTGACGCAGTAACAGATGCAAGAAAATTGGAAATTTCTTTTAGTCCTTTCGCACACTTCAGGCTTGCAGTTGTTCTTGCTTCACAAATTTCCAAGTGTGAATGGAGGTGATGCAAATCCAGAAACAATCAATGTTTAAAAACCATCTTTGCCTACGTCACTTGTGTGAATGCCCTTGTCCTTGCATCTTGGTTTGTGCCTCTAGTGTGAACGCACACCTTGTGTCTTACGCATACCTTGTGTCTTACGCACACCTCGTGTCTTACGCACACCTTGGGCTAGTGCGAACGTACACGTTATGTCTTATGCACACCTTGGGCTAGTGTGAATGCACACCTTGTGTCTCACGCACACCTTGGACTTGCAGTTCCTCTTGCTTCATAAATTTCCAAGCGTGAATGGAGGTGATGCAAATGTAAAAACAATCCATGTTTAAAAACCATCTTTGCCTATATCACTTGTGTGAATGCCCTTGTCCTTGCATCTTGGTCTAGTGTGAACAAGCCTTCAACCTGGTTTTATTTCTTTATCAGTTAATGTGGCTAAGACTACGTTGCCTGGTTCTTCGAGCACTTGCGGTGGCTGTCACATTTGTACCCAGGCCTGTTTTAAACAGCTCCACTGCAGATAAAGCGACACCAACAGTAACAGATGGAGAGCTCGCACCCTCAACAAGCTCTTTAGAAATAGTGATCGAGAGCCTCGAATCCTTGTTTGAAGAGGCTGATAAACATCCCTGGACCAGAGGAAAGGTAGAAAAGGCTAAAATAATCTATTTAAATTAAAATTTTATTTAGCTAAGACTTGTTTTAAGCTATACTTTTGAAGCAGATCTATCAGTTTAGTGTAAAAGTTGTTTTCAGTTTCGAGGAAAACACAACAGTTTTTAGTTAACCAAGCATTTTTCAACACTACTAGTGTCATCTTCAGTGGCGCAAAGAATGAGTATAGCAAGAATATATACTGATATATGCAGAAAGAAATTACAATAACAACAGTGATTGGAACAAAGGCAAGTAGAAAAATAGGCTGATATCTACAGTGCTTAACTGTTGAATTGAATGGGGGCATTTCAAATTCGATATGAATGGCCTCTTTGCTCTTGAGTTTGACATGATTTTGTTCCAATACAGTTTCAACGCAAGATCTGTCCTTGAGTATGCTTCACCTGTCTGAACTAACATGTCAGTAATAATTAAGCAGTCTGTTAGAAAGCGTTCATAAGCTTGCAATTAAGGTAGTTGTATGTAGGAGGCAGCGCTCGAGTGCTGCTGAGAAGAACACTGTTATGCTGAATACAATAGATTCATCAACAAAGTATCCTTGCGATTTTGCTGCCGTAGCGCACAAGCATCACAAATATATACATGCAATGTTTCCTCCATTGCTAGACTAACCTTTTAGGGTCACTACGTATCAGGGATAGGTTTTTGTGTATATGTTCGTGATGTTTAAACGCATGATAATTGCTGCGATGCAGGAGCACCGAAACTAGTCTCATTTCCGAGCATGCGCGCGAGCCTCGTCTTCGAAAACGAGACCGCGAGAGACAGGTATTCAGTTGACTTGACTTCATGTTGCTGGTTAAAGCCAGCAGGATTAAACAGGGACAGAATTTTAAAGGCGGTTTTAGAACGATTTGGCAGAGTTTTAAAGGTTTCGGAACAATTTGGCTGAGTTTTAAGCACCAGACCGAAGAAGAAGCTTCGAACAACAAACATCTTGCTCGATGCCTAAATGTTCTAGACCACTCGCCTATGGAATATGTAGTTTTTTGGAAAACTTATCAGCCCAAAGCAATTTCTCCGTTTGCCAAACAAAAGGCTCCCACAACATTTTAAACAGGAAAAATTCTTAATAAAATTAAGAAACACGGACTTGCTACTAAACTCGTTTCCAAATGTCGCAGCACTTCCTTTCTATCAGAAACTTCTAGGTAGTACGTAAATGCTGATCCGTCTTGTAATAGACCCTTATCATGTTCAAGACTGTCGGCGCACTTGCGCGTCCTTAGTCTTAAACTCAAGTAAAATGTTCGAAAATTCCAGCGAGAAAAGCTTTTATTGGGAGCTCAATATATTGTTTCATTTCAAAATTCAGTTCCTCGACGCTGGAATTGTGAATATTTTTTTTCAGTTCAAAATGATGTTCACGTGCACTGACAGTCAGTTTTTTATCAGCGGTGCCTTGAACATGAAAAGGGTCTATTTAGCTCGTGGAAATTACAATGAGGGTGAATAAACAGACTTTTACTGTTGGTTTCCTTAGACAAAGCCCCCATTCCTTGGGCCATTACCTTCTAGAATAACAGGGTTTATGGAAGGTGGCCACGAAAAGGTGCTGATGTCGTTGTTGCGAATCTGCAGCTGTTTGGTCCAGCTGCAGAAAGGAGCACAAGGTATGACTCTATCAACAGAATAATGTTTTTCTAAGTATTCAGACAGACATGCGTTGTTTTACTTGATGAAAACGTTTGCCCATTTTGCTTTCATTCGTTTTGTTTTGTGCTTAGTGTTCGTACTGTGTGTATTTGTCTGTGACTTAATGTATCACTGAAAATTTACTCCGCGTTGCAAAGGCAAATAGTTCAACTAGCCTACGCACGCTACTTCTAAATGTCGGTGTGCTCATCAACTGCAAAATTGAAATAATGGTTATGTACAACTGTAAGTACTTTTTCTGAACACAATGTTGTTTGTTGATTGTATGTAAGTTTTCTTAAATACCTTTTGCTAACACATGCTCACTTAGTATTGTTTTGTACCGATTACATTAGTATGACTGTTCTGAAACAGACGTAAATCTTATCGAGTTCTGCTTTTCACTCTGAAGTTTGCATAGAGACAAACAACACAGGATTTGTTATCCATTTTGGAATTAAAGTCAAATTAAGTTTTACCAACTTATAAATTTTGTGCTAATAATAAATGTACTTTATTTGCAGATGGAAATACAGAAGTTTTTACAAAGATTACAGATTTTATAAAAATGTTAACGGAAACTTTTCAAGGTATGTGTTTCGTAAAGAAAATGTTTTCGGCACAACACCCTTTGTCGTTTTAATCCAGCGTCCTGTCGTTTTCACAGCCTTAGCCTTACTATCAAAATGAAAATTTTAATTAAGTGCGAAACAAGTTTGATGTTTCAACTCTATTTTTCCGAGTTCTTCAGCATGATTGCCAGAAGCAATATAATTCTGAGCCAAAATGATCAGTCAGCAGTTTCTTTGCTGGATGCCATAGTGCTTGCGCTGTAATTGGCCAATCAGAGTACAGATACCAGAAACAGGCTGTCAGCCGTTGTTATGTTCTGCAGCAGAGTGTCCTGTTGTTTGTTTTAGCTGGCTAGAAAACCGGAAATAGTATTGCTGTAAAGCTATGAGTTTATTTGGAGAGGCTTCAAGATTTTTCTTTTTCCTCTTCCGTCCTTACAGAATGTTTTAAAAGTGTGTCGGACAAACTCACAACTGATGAAGGAGACAAGAAGACTTTCAACGGAGTTGTGTTAGAGCCACTGGTTTTACTAGTTGAGGTATCTCACAAAAAATCTTGATTCTTTTTTTAATGGTGCTTTTCAGGTATGTCACATTTTTATTACTTCCTTACTGTACACATTGCATGCCTCGTTTTGTTCCTTTGACTAAAGTTCAGTCCTAACACGTCTCTTGTTTGCTTCAGCATTCTTTGCTTTCAGAATTACAGAGTTTAAATTTTTTAGCCCGGTGATGACCTTTTAATCGAAAACGTTTCTATTTTTTTAAAACTTTTGAGCATTTTGACCTTTTATACTCAGTAATTTTATCGTAATGGCGAATTCGTGTCAAATAGTTCGTTGATTTTTTCGTGCAACCGCTTTCAATTGAAGTTTGTAAAGCGAACTATATAATCGTACTCCGGCTATTTCGAACAAAATCAAACTTTACCTGTTCCCGCTAACCGTCGGTATCGATTCAACGAGTAATTTTGTTTTTTTTCCTGCATTATTTAGACGTTGAGCTTCGCGTGTATGTTGTCTGCCGTGTGCTGCTCTCTGATCCACAGAGTTATGGGTGGTAAACGGTCTAAAAAGAAAAAACCGGCTGCTTCTCTTCCTATGGTAAGTCAAAACAACTTCTAAAGGAGCAAGTTCTATGTTAGAAAATTCTCTTAAATCAGGAATTTGATGAAGGACTACCACCGTTTACTACTTGCCAATTCATATTTCCAAGACAAATAACCCAATTCTTTGCGATGATACCTGTACGTCTCGGGGGGGGGGGGGGGGGTGGGGAGGTTGTTAGTCTGATTTCTCGCTTTCGTATTTCTTTTCTATTACTTAAGAGTCTGTTTTTTATTATGCTGTTTTTATGGGTTCTTTACTATACCATTACCTTCATTAAAAAATCTCTTGGTTTTTTGCGGTTTAATAACCTTTCATTGCCGTCCCTCGATTTCCTGCACACTACTGGCGTGTTTTTTCTTATTCCCATTCCGTTTTGCTTTCCCACAAAGCAAGGTGGGTAACTTTCGAGCGCACAGGTATATTCCAAGTAGAATAAATGTTCTATTCCATTGTATAATTTCACAAGGTGAAATATACCTGTTTCAACAATCAAACTCTTTTATGTATTTTGATAAAGGAAACGTTTAGTTTTTTCGCCCTCCATTTATTGTAAGCAGTACTAGCCATTTCGTTAAGGAAAACTATAAAAGTATTGTTTTCGTTCATTCGACGAACGCATTCGAATCGTATCGTGCTCCTGCTGTTCCTCAACCGATTCTTTACCGTTTCACGGCGAAATGTTGTTCGTTAATTAGCCTCACTTCCATGCCCTAAGCCCTCTAATTTTGGTAATGACGTAATTGACCAGTCCGAACAAGATGGCGGGTATACATTTTACCACAATGCATTGCGAAACTTGCACCGCTTAAAAAAGCTCAGGTAAAGTAACAGTTGGTAGAACTCTTTCTTGGACTAACAACATGGTGTATGTCAAATCTAAGGGTTAAAGATTCTCTCTGTGTATTATTATGCTAGAAATTATGGGAAATGTTCAAGTCGCTATCTTTTTTATGTTCGTGGATTGCAGGAGACACAAACAGGAATAGCTAAAGCTAAAGCTCTTTCTTGGTTGAACCGCCGTCTGATTAGGCCCGGGTTCGATTCCCGGTGCCGGACCTTCACTCAGGTTCTTATTAATGATAAGTGAGAAGGTGCTGCCTTTGCTCAAACATCTGTAGTCGGTTAGACCTTGGCGTCTTCTCGGATACGGGCGTTAAACCGTAGGGCCCAGATGGCAGGCATCGACGGGGACCTCCAGTCCTATTGTCTGATCTCCCGTGACCCCTGGAGTCAGAATGTTATAAAATCAAAATTAAAACCAAAACCAAAACACCGAAATAAGTCTCTTTAATTTCCACTATAATTCAAACAGCGCTCTGTGATGACAGAATATCGTCTCTGCGTTGTACAATTTAGGGAACATACTTAACAAATTTGATTACTACTAGTTATATAGAGGTAGAAATTTTCTATACTTAACACTCTTTTTGGCACGCATTGAACATATCAGTTATTTTACCCCTTTGTTTTACAGAATGAAGTTCTTGGAAAGTGGAAGTCATTCCTGGACCTTCTCAAATCATCATCAAGTTTGCTCTTGTCATCATTACTCGAGGTGGAAGTTAGTCAGCTGGCTGATGACATGTTAGAAATGAGTTTGACCGAGATGGACAAAGAGGTAGAGCAGAATTTGAAGGTTTTATCCGAGTGTTTTCCACCAGATGGAATCTTTTTGACAATACTTCATATGTTCTTGTAACTGGAAATCTGTCCGAGGGTTAACGTAACGAAATTTTTTATTTACATTCCTTGATAAGTTTACGGCGTATCAGGTTTACTAAATGGGTAACAAATTGCTTCTTAGTCTTGACGCAACCTTTCGGCGTTAATGTTTAGCTTTTACTAGTCAACATTTCAAATCATCTGTTGGTGCGCAAGCAAATAAAATGTGACTTACATATGGTTAAAAAAAACATGCAAGAGCCTCAACATTCTTTGAACTGGGGTTTAAGTTTTTGTAAAAAAAACAATAATAAGAATGAGCAGTAGGTCAGATTTGATCAACATTTATCCTCTCCTCCCTGTATTGGTTACGATGATTTTGGAAAAGAAAGTCCTGTTCATTCATTACCAAACTCTCTCAATGGAAGTATGAGACTACCCGGATGTCTTCATATAAGAATTTGTAAAGTGGAATTTGTTATACAGAAGTTGCCTTTGTTCAAACATCTGCAGACGGTTAGACCATCGCGTCCTCTCGGACAGGGACTTTAAACTGAGGCCGTCGGAGACCTCATAGTTGGGTTTTTAAAGTTACTAGGTTCTCCAACTTGGTAAAGCTAAAAAAATCATTGCAATGATTGCTCTTCTTTCCCCACAGACCCACTCATCTGTTGTTACGGAAATTTGGGAGAAAATACAAAGGAGTTACAAACAATCAGTCAAAGAGATAACAGAATTATTAAAGCACAAAGTGGAATTTTCTAAATCTTTACGGGTGTGATGCTGTGGAGGTGTCACAATCTAGAATTCCTGATCAGACGTTCCTTCTTCGAAACCGAAACCAAAACTTCTTGGAAACGTGTTGCAAACCGCAGGTATTGGATCATCGTACACAGCGATTTACAAAGTCCTGGAAATGAATCTACTTAATACGGAGCATGCTGTCGAGAGAGTTTTGTAAAAGAGTGAGGACTCGTGCCAATGCTTCTGGCAAGAAAACAGTTAAAGTCTCAAAATATAATATTGAGGTTAATTGTTTCCGACGGTGATTCTGTGGGTGAGTGGTCCTTCAAACACGTGTTTTCAAGAGGGATGGTTGAGAATTATATTTGTTTTGAGGAATTTTAATGGTACTGCATTTCTTGTATGAGCTTGTAGCAGCCGGTCGGTGGAAAAAGCTGCTGTGTGTAAATTGTAGGTCTTGAGAATTACAACTAAACCCTGCTGCTGTGGCTGGTCAATCTGTACAGAGGGAAAACAACAGTAAAACGCGCTACAGTGCAGGGGAATTGTTTTAGCCAGCTTGAGAAAAGTTGCAATATGTTTTTTTGCCAGAAAGGAAGTCGCCATGGTGTACAATGAGCCTGACGTTAAATACGCTCTTTGCCTTTTCCTTAGGACAGTTCAGTTCTTAACTTGTGCAATTGCTTGTAAATTCTCACCAGTATGAAGCTGGCTTAGGATTGCTACTAACAACTGCTACGTTAAGAAGAATAGAACAATATTCGGTAGTTAAGGATGTTTTTCTCAAAAGCGGAATGGCAACATTCAGTTTTAAACATTAAGGACATCGCAAATTATCTGGACCTCAGTTTTTCAAATTAACAAGTATAACTGGTGTCATGAAGGCGTGGAAACCAAATGTTTGTGTGAACAAAGTGAAGTGATATAGTTTTATAGCAAATAGTCTTAGAAATGAACAATGTCGAGAGATTGTATATTTTATGTCACGAATATTGTACATTAAAGTCATAGAAAAATCATCCTCGAGTCTGTGTTGATCTACGTGTAAGTAAAACTCGATAAGTTAACTTATCGTAAAAATTGCAGTTTTCATAAATGTGATTGGTGCACAAGTTGATGCGTTTTGCACAAACTAATCTGCAAAATGGTAATAGATGAGTACACGAGCCAGTCATATTTTAAATTCTGGACAACATTGATTCAAGTTGCTATCGCAACTTAACAACCCTTCAAAGCAGTAGCCTTTTCTAAAATAGAGGAACTGAAAACTTTAGACAATATATCTATTAAAGATGTTAAATGAAAATTGCAGCTAAAATTTATTCTTTGTTTATTGGAAATTGTAATGATTATAATTAATTCGTAACAAAACTTCATGCCATCCTCGTGATTACTAAATCGCACTCCCGCTTTGCAGTCTCATTTTGTTAATCGGTCGTATGATTACAGACCGAACTGGAGTCCAGTAGGTCCTATTATCATTATTAATCAAAGAAATATCATGGACAGAAGTTGCGTGAATTTACAACTTCGTCGTTGGGTAATCGTTGACAGGCAGAAAAATAAGGGGAAAAATGCCGCGCAACGACTTTTTTTATCAAACATTCAAAAATAGTTGAAAACTGTTAAATAGAAAACTATCTAACAAAATATACCGAGTTTCACAGATTATTTAAGACAACAGAGTCGATTAAAAATGAACATTTTCAATGTCACTATCGAACGATTCAAGAGCATCATTTTGATCGATCAAAAGCTAAACAAACCGTATTGTATATATGCTATCGACATGATGGTCCTGGAGATGTGAAAAGGATACTATCGTCATGATGGTGCTGGAGATGAGCAAAGGATACTATCGTCATGATAGTCCTGGGGATATGCAAAGGATACTATCATCAATGATGGTCCTGGAACATGTACAATTATCACGGTGGTCCTGGAGATGTGCAAAGGATACTATCGTCAATTATGGTCCTGGAACATGTACAACTATCACGGTAGGCCAGGAGATGTGCAAAGGATACTATCGTCATTGATGGTCCTGGAACATGTACAACTATCACGGTGGTCCAGGAGAGTGTGCAAAGGCATACCATCGTCATGATTGTCCTGGAACTTGTCCAAAGGCATGTATCATAATGGTTCTAGAAATTGTGCAATAACATGATCTTGGAACTTGTACAAAGGCATACCATCGTCGTGATGGTCCTGGAGAGTGTGCAAAGGCATATTATCGTCACAGTGGTTCTAGAACTTAGGCAATGGCCTGATCCAGGAGTTTGTGCAAAGACATACCATCATATCAATACTTTTAGAACCTGTGCAATTGTATGATCCTGGAACTTGTGCAAAGGTATACCATCTTCGTTGTGGTCCTGGAGAGTGTGTAAAGGCATACTATCGCCACCATGGTTCTAGAACTTAGGCAATGGCATACCATCACCACCATGGTCCTAGAACTTGCCGATGATTTGGTCCTGAAACATGTGCAAAGAGATAAAATCCTCATGATGGCCTTGGAGATTGTGCAATGGCATGCCACCGTCATGATAGTCCTGGAACGTGTGCAAAGGCACACCGTTATCACGTTTGTTCTAGAAATTTCTAGGTGAATATGGCAACTTTCAATTGTCTTGATCTTTTATTGACAAAAATGTTTCGGCGTCCTTCGCCTTCATCAGTGTGAAGTACTTTAAGTTCATGAGTTGTTTGAATAGCATTAATCTCGCTGAAACATGTTTATCATTAAAAGATTAAGACGATTGTAAATTGTCATATTCACCTTGAAATTATTAGCTTCATTGCTAATACAACGACCTTTTGTTCTAGAACTTGTGCAAAGGCATGCCATCGCCAGTTTGATTCTGGAATTTGTGCGAAGGCATGCCATCATCGAGTTGGTTCTAGAACTTAAGACAAATGAAACAGCATGCCATCATCATGATGGTTTTCGACCTTGTGCAAAGGAGTACCATCATAGCCTTAATCCTGGGGTTATTGGAATGGCTTGTGTAATGGCCAGACCGTCATCACTTTGACTCTAAAAGCTATACAGTGGCTACTATCAATTTTTTATTCTAGATCTTGTGCAAAGTCATATAACCATTATCATGTTGATCCACAGTGTTTGTGCAGTGATGTACCATTACCAGGTTGGTTCTAGAACTTGTGCAATGGCACTGCAATGACTACTTTGGTCCTAGCTTTTGCAATGGCATGTCATCATAACTTTGACTCTAAAAGCCATACAGTGGCTACTATCAATTTTTGAATCTAGATCTTGTGCAAAGACATGTAACCAGAATCATGTTGATCCTACAGTGTTTGTGCAGTGATGTACCATTACCAGGTTGGTTCTAGAACTTGTGCAATGGCACTGCAATGACTACTTTGG
>JANVCF010125761.1:0-11816 GCA_025388745.1 Hydrozoanthus gracilis
GGGGGGGGTACTCCCTATACTTGGATGGTAGGTATGACCGTCGTGATTTTTTGGGGTTAAAATTGTCAGTCCGGTATTTTTTAGGGGTTCTTAAAAAAATTATGTGGTAAACCAAGAGTCCATCGGGATTAATTCTGCGGGGGGGGGGGGGAATCGAAGCACACGGGAGAATAACATCGTTCTTTAACAACTGGAACGATTTTTCTAGAGAAGACACGAACTCCTTGAGGTAGATCACTCGAGGGTTTTCCTTGGAGAAACGCAAGTCATGATACTTTTTATGTTTGGCAACTTCTTGAAGTATGCACTTAGGGACAAAGTCCAGTCGTAAACTGGGACAATCACTCCGCCGTCGTGCGTTCCTACCAGTTGAGCTTCGTTGACCCCGTGTTGCTGGATGTCTCAACGAACCGTGCGAACTCGTAGAGCGAGGACACAAACGTGACTTGGTAGGACCGCTTAATTAAACCAAAACAACGGTCCGGAGCAAACTTGATGTGATCGGCTATAAGAAATGAGTATGTGATGGAGTGATGGTAACTTCATTAGAATTCTCCATTCTAAACACCAAAGAAAACAATTATTTTTGTTCTGACCAGTGCAGGTATCGGCGCTGAGATGCGCGCCTGTCTCTCCCAAGCCATGGTGTTCAAAATAGTAACTGACGTAGTTGATGGTTGCGTTTGCTTCCTTGCCAGTATCAGCGGCCTCATCGATAAGATAATTGACCTGTCTCAGTAGGCCATCGCATTTTACTCCGAATATTGCACACTTCCGAGGGGTTTTGAAGTAAATCGACACAGATTGCATGGGGTTGGAAGGGATATGGACCTGCTGGGCGTAATCGAAGGAACAGTGAATAGTGTCATTAAGAGAACAGGAGTGACGGTTTTCACGACTAAGCAGCGCTTCTGCTGCGATAATTTCCACAGTGCTTGCACACTTTTTACATAAGTTCCTATAGTACTCTCTCTCAGACTGGGCACAGTTAAGATGATCCTGGTGAGTATTAAGATTTCCGTCTTTTCTGCGTCGGAGAGGTTTGCCGCTCTTTGCAGTTTATTGGTGTTTTGTTGGCAGGTGAAGTAGAGATCAGTCATGGGTTTTGCTACAACCACGTGAGGGTGAAACTGTTCCCACAGCTGTAAAAATTTCCTATAGCTTACTGCTCGCAAGTCAGGACGGAGCCTTGCACGCTGTTTCGTAGACTCACCAAACGCTGATCTTTGTCTCGGATGACGAAAGAACTTTAATTCCGTCATTTTTAAACCCGGGTATATCCTTCCTGGAAGGTTAGTTGCGTTTTCCCCGATGTAGTTCGACAGAAATGCGTGAACGTTTTCAACCGTAGCCTTGGGAAGCGTGTTTTCAGGTAGTCGTTTGCTATTACCACGAGTCCTGGGAAAGATACCATATTTTTGGTAGTGTTCTTTAAACCTTCAAAATCGCGAGTCACTCAATCCGTAAAATGCAAGAACATTTCCTTGCAGATAGCTGGCTCTGACTGGTAGTAAAAGAAGCATCGAGGGCTCCTGCTTTTTTTCACTCAAACAGATTCGCTGTGAGTGAAAGCCTGTATGCTAGTGAGAACCACCAGATCGAGTTCGTTGTTTGACAGTTCCAAGCAGTTATACAAGTTAAAAAGTACAACCGCCCCTGAAAACTGCTCAGAACACGGACTGCCTTTTGGGCCAAGAGCACAGCCACAACCATCCTTCAGGAATTTTTTGGCATTTGCAATGATTGTTTCGCTTTCAATTTCTTCTTGATCAGTCTCGGCCATAGCTTCAATTTAAATTGTTTTGTGTTAGTTCTGAATGAAAATGGATGTTTGAATCATTCTTTTTGAGTCACGGAAAAAATATCGGAAACAACTGGCATGTTTGTATTTTGCGGTTTGTTTTGTCGCACAAGCGTTACAGGAAGTATCTGGTCTGGTATCACGTGACACTTGCTTGGCTCTGAGGTGACTCAAAAGAACTCAGCGGAAGGACGTCGGTGATATGGCCGAAAGTGAAACATTTACTTTCAGTACGTCTTATTTTTAGTGTTGATGAAAAGCAAGATTTTTTTGGTCGTTGTCATAGCAATAGAAAAATTGACCTGAGACTATATTTAACAATTATCCCTCGAGCCTGAATGGGCTAGAAGCCAATAGCCCATTTTAGTAAAATCATACTAGTTGGTCAAAAAAATCTTTCTTTAAAGCTCTAAAATTAATTTTTTAATGTTTACGACAAATATGATCATGTGCAATTGCTACTCGCAGGCTATCACTAATAGCCTGAGTAACGTAGCCAATCAAACAAACCTGTTTCCAGCTAATGAATGACAAACTCATTCGAACAAGTTGGTCTTTCCAGCGAACGGGTGAACAAGCCGTTCGAATGAGTTTGTGTTTGTGGCAAATGGCTGAACAAGTCATTTGAACAAGTTGATCTTTTCTTCGAATGGAAGACCAAGCCATTCAAACGGGTGAACATTTTTTTTGAATGACTAATGAACGATTTGCAAATGGAATCCTGTTTAAAAACGGAAAGCCGTTAGAGTCTGTTTTCCAGCTCAGGGACACATAAATCGCACTCTACATACTCTGGTGGCTAAAGACCTCTGCCCAGCACCTCAGCTCAGATTTATCACATCGAATGAGCTGAAATAACTAAACACTTACAGCATTTATCATCATGTTTTGTTAGATAAGCAAATGTTTCACCTAACTTCACAATATTTCTTGCCATTTTGATGCAAAGTTATATTTTTGAAAATTCCAAGATGGCTGCTGCCATCTAAAATAGACATTTTCAAAAATGCGATAGGCGATAATTTGCACTAACGGGTCACGTTACCCTTTGGCTGGCAAGCGAGCTGGAGTGACTTGCCAGCCAAGAGGTACAGTAGTCAAGTCAAACACAGCCAGAAAAACCAGGTCAATCATTTATCCATCGTCATGAATTATTCATATATTTCAACGAAGTCAGCTACTTCAAGCATTTAAGGTATGTCTGAGTGACCCTCACACCCAACAAACATTCCTAGGGCATCATTTTAAAAGTTGTTTTAAATAGAGTCACTTGTTGCAAGATGCGGCATTTTGGCCTTGGACTGAGCTTCAAACTTGTTGTTGAATGGCTTATCTCGCTAGTTTTTCTACCAAAACATGCCATTTTCCTGAAAACAGCTAAAGCTTTTTTAATCCAAACCATTAAGCTTGAATCGGAAGCGATTGAGATGATTTTCAGATGAGAAAATTGTAAGCATCGGCTCTTTATGTCTGTCATGTCTACAAAAGTTCGTTCCACACCGGGTCAGTGGATCTTGATGGTAAAAACAAGGTTTTTTCTATTTCAATATGTCATTTAATGTTTGTGAAACATTGCTAAGATTGCAGAGATTAGATTTAAATTTTCAAACAGTTTTTTGCTGAAATCAATGCAAGGACAAAAATTATCAACTGTTCTTTTTGGTGACTTTTCGAGAACATTTTCTATTAAAGTCAAGCTCTGTTTACAATAACATATAATTATAACTTTAAAATAACTGTCATCGTGACACCTAGGATTTCCTTTTTTGTCTTTTAGATACATAAAACTTATATTTTTAGTTTCTTATCAGATTGACTTTCGCTGCGAAAACTGCAACAAGTAGTAACATTATAGACTACTGTATGTTCTGAACACTGCCACTGGCTTTCTCCAAAACCGTATCGCTTATAAGTTTCTCATAAAAAAGACATCTCTGTGGTTTCCGATAAGCTTATGAAATTGAACTAGCAAAATAACTGCTGCTGTTTTCGGGGAAAAAAATAATACTTAACAACAAGTTGATGGTCAATCCAAGGTCAAAATATTGCATCTCGAAACAAGTGACTACATTTAAAACAACTTTTAAAAAATTCCTTGGATTGTTTCTTGAGTGTGAGGATCACTTAAACTTATCTTTAATGTTTAAAATTGTTGACTTCGATGAAACAAATGAAGATGGGTAAAAACTGACTTGGTTTTGACTCAGCCACCATCTTGTGGCTGGCAAGTCACTTGAGCCTGCTTCCCAGCCAGAAATTTACATGTAAATCGCCTGTTTTGGGGACTTTTCATTGTTCAAAACATTTAACTTGATAAAGCCTGGGTACCATAAAAATCCAAAATGGCCGCCGGTCTCCTGATGATATTTAAAGACCTAGGTCTGGTAGAGAAGGGGTTGAAAGTAAATTTATGGAGAATTATCTTGATATAAAGAACACATCATTATAATAAACAATTTTCAAACTTCTTTTTATCGAATTTTTACTGTAGTTGGCTTCTATTAATACCAGTCACGTATATATATAGGTAGTACTGATCGCCTACATTCAACAAAACCCCAAATAATTATATAACTTACCTCCAAACTGAATGATCTTCACTGCTTTGGTAGTGCCATAAATATCCACTGCAGCATAGAGCTGTGAGTCAACCGGCAAATCAGATGCACAAGGTCCAATTTTCCTACCATTTACATAGAAATACAAATCTCCTGAGTGCGTCACCTTCATGCCTATTCGACTTCCCACGTCAGTTGGGAGTAAGTCTGGCTTCTCTCTCGCTTTTTCACCACAAAATATTGGATTGTTTTCTTTTTCACCGATTAAAAGTTGGTAGTTATGATCACCACAATCCCGAATTTGTTCGTCACCCAGCGGTTTTGCTGGATTTGGTTTAACAGCAAATACCCACGTCTTCCCCATTTGTGCGAGGTCTGGAAGTAAATACGGAGGAACTTGAGTCTTTGAGGGATTATGTGCTGTAATGCCGCAGCGTACATGTCCTGACCAGCCAACTTCTTGCTCTATTATCTCAAAAATAAAGGTTTCCTGTATTGACAGTGGTCGACGGCTGAAAAGAACTGCATTTGCAAAGCTCTTTTTCCGACAAACCGATGTCTTGTCGGTAGACAACTGCAGATTAGCCCCATGGTTATCATGGAAGTGAATCATATCGATTGAGCTGCATCCATAGCCCAAGTTCTGAACCAATACTCTACTATTACCTGAAAACAAAAAGCAATCACCTTAGTTTATACAAACTTCAAGAACATTTGTTCGACTAGTTACATCTTCTCCATTTTTTATGATTCGAAGACGCACTCTGAACCACAGGTAGCCCAAGCTTAAAACTCGTATAAATGAATGTGGAAAACTTTTTGACTGGAGAATCTATGGTGGCGCTGAAGTCTGGATTTTTTAAAAATTTTTTAAAGTTACTTACATACGAGCAGCACAACTAGACCGCTGAGTTGTATTTCTTTCGATTTTCATTCTAGCGCTATTCAGCACTAACCATGTAGCCCCAAAACAAAGTAAAATTATTTTCCAATGTCGTAGTTGACGTTTCCTTTTACGCCTTTTACAGCACATTCAGGAAGTGAAGTGATGCTTTCAGTTAATTCGACAGGAAGTTCTTCCGAACACGTCCTAAACGTGAACGTGGCTATAAATGCCGTATTTAGTTGTGCTTTAGTTACTCCCTCATGAAGCCTACACAGAGGCGAAACGCGACTCAGCGGTTTGGTTGTGCTGCTCATAGATAACTTTTAAAAAAACGAATTCGTAATAAAATTTAATGAAAAACTTACTGTACTGACTTGTAGCTCCTCTGTACATAATGACAAAATTTGAGATGATTTCGTTGTGGTGTAGTGTTTTCTCTCGCCACTTTGTGGTTGGTGTAAAAACCTACACCTCAATGAAATCGGCTCAAACGTCGTCAAATCACAAGGCGAAAGGGTAAGTTTTCTTCATTGAAATTTATTATAATTTAGAGCGAGAAATTCAGACCTCAGAGACTCCCGGATACACTCTCTGGTAACAACTGTACGAATTCTGAGTTTTTCCCCATACATTCTCTAGTAAACTATACGAACATTGAGCCTGGGCTACCTGTGTCTAAGCGGGCAGCGGATGCCTTGAAAAGTTCAAAATGGCGGTTAACTGTGTCCTTCGTGGCAGACAAATATCCAAACTTTTGCAAACCGTACAGGAGTTTACGATAAAAAGAAACTTTTATACTAGCAAACGAGTGTTAGGCAACACACAGGATGGTTTCAAGGCTGCTCAAGATAGGCTAAACACCCTTACAGAGGAACCCGGGAACGACGTGAAGTTGAAGCTCTATGCACTTTTCAAACAGGTTAGCTTTTGGTTGGTTGTTTATCGTTATCAGATAATGATAGTTCTTGAACTCGAATATTCTGTTGCATTTAAAGTAGTCTTCCTCAGGTAATCGTACGTTCAAGTTCTAACCAGGTTAGATGTACAATATTATTGTTTCCCCATAATGAAAATACAAATGAAATTTAAAGTGTGCATGACATCAAATGTGTTGCTACATCAGTGTATAGACCTTTCTAAATAAGGAAGAGTGGTGAAAATTTTTGTCAAATTCTGTTGTGGTTCTCGAGATATTAACATTGTTTTCAACTTATAATGCCAGTTGTTGGCCCGTTTTTTTGGGGGGGGGGAGGGGGGGATGGTACTCCAATGGATTCACAAAAGTCCTACCCTTTACTAGTGTAAATTTTGCAAATTTTGCGACCCAATACCAAAAACAATAAACCTTCAATGTTTTATTTACCTTTAGTTCATATCATCAATGTCAGGACAGTTGTTTGCAGTTTTATTAGAGCTGTCAGTTAGAGTACCAGAATGAATAAGATTTGTTGGCACTGTGCATCACAGAAAAGCAAAAGCATCTGATTCAATTTAAAACCCCAGGTATAAAACGCTCAAAAGTGTTCTGGATTTGAATCTTTTGTTATTACAATTTTTATCCGCTCAGCGATCCCATTAAACATGACCAAATTTCTATGATACTAGACCCTATCCCAGAGTAAATGGCTTGAAAAATGTACCCTTTCCAGTGGCACATACCCCCTGGGTTGTTGGACAAGCAAGTTTTCAGTTTTTTGAAATCTGTTGCAAACCCTTACTCTTTGGATGAAAATTAGTAAAGTTCTATTCATAAGAACACCTCAAGATACATTGTCAGCCCAAGTTTGGCTTAGATTTATCCAAAAATTCTTAGTTGGCAGCAGGTTTCAAGAAATTGAAAATTTGCCTGTACAACAACTGACAACTCTAGTTTAAAACATTAAATATTGATAATTGATAAAATATTTCATGTCATAGGCACTTTGAATAAAACAGCTCAATGAGATGATCAGTGGTCTTTTGTTAAAGATTGTTCTCTGTTTATAATTATGTGTTAAAAACATGAAATAAATTTTCAAAAGAAATACTGAAAACAAGGCGAGCAGGACTCGTTTGAAGGTAGAAAAAAGAAATTTACAATCACCACTATTTATGATCAAGTTCTATTGTTTCAACTGATTCTCTTTAGGCAACTGTTGGCCCATGCAATAAACCCAAACCTGGAGCTTTTAATTTTGTTGGAACAGCCAAATGGACTGCTTGGAATGAACTTGGCAATCTCTCCCAGGTACAGTCATTTAAACCAGAGTATGTTGGGCAAGTGCCCCGGAGGGGAACTCCGGAGGGGTACTCCGGGGTCAAGAGGGTAGGGATGACCGTCAGAAAAGTCCCCAAAATACTCTAAAATATACCAAGGGATAAAATTTTTCTCCCCTAAAAAATACCTTTTGGTTTTGAAACTACCCTAAAAAATACCAGTTGAAAGCTGAATTCTTTCCCTGGACAGCTAGAGAGTCAGTGCTAAGTCCTCTCGTGTTGTGCTGAACATGATATGCAGTGAATAAAGGTGTGCATATAATAGATCATTTGTCAAAGGATGTCTTTTAAAACTTCTTATCAGTATGCATGTTTGCTAAACAATGGACTGCAAGCATTTTTAAACCCTAAAAAAAACCAGGCTCTTGGTTTAACACCAGATTTCTTTTTACCACCCCTAAAAAATACCTGACTGGTAATTTTAACCCCTAAAAATACGACTGTCAAACCTACTACCCCAATATAGGGAGTACCCCCCTGGAGCATTGCCCAGAAGGAGCCTCACGCACATATTTTGATGATGGGGAGGAGAAAATTTCCTAGGCCAAAGGAGTTTTAGGTCCAGAGCGTAGAAATAGCTAAGACTTGAAATACATTAGAAAAAGAACTAAGACGTTTTTATGCTAAAACATGTTTTGTAGCATAAAAAGATGTTGCCCCTTTTCTCAAGTTTTATGCCCATGTAACAACTACTAGTTTTTCTGGTATTTTGTTTTTCTTGTCTCAAATCAATATAGCATCAGCTCCATTTAGTGGGTTTGCTAAAAAAACAAGGATTTTGCTGTAGGCATACCAGGCCCATCTGATTCCCCCTAGGAGTCACCTCTTAGAAGCCCCAGGCCAAACTGATGCCCCCTAGGAATCCCAGGCCCACCCACTACCCATAGGACTACCACACTCACCTGACTTCACCTCAGAATCCCCAGCCAACCTGATTCCTCGCAGGAGTCATCCCTTATAATCCCCAGACCCACCTAATTCCCCCTTGGAATCCAAGGCCCACCTGTTACCTCTAGGAGTTCCAGACCCACCTGATCTCCCTTAGGAGTTCCAGACTCAACTGATACACCAAAGGGGTACCAGGTGGGCCTGGGGCTCCTAGGTGGAATCAGTTCTTAAATAAATCCCCAAGGAGCCCCAGCCATACTAAATCCCCCTAGGAGTCCCAGGCCCATCTGGTACCCCTAGGAGTTTCAGAACCAGTTAATACCCCCTAGGAGTCCCAAGATCTTGATTTCCCCTAGGAGTTCGAAGCCCAACTGATTCTCCCTTAGGAGTCCCAGGACCAATGTAGCCCCCTAATATTTCCAGGTCAAACTGATTGCCATTGCAGGGTTTGTACAGGTCATAGAAAACCTGGAAAGTCATGGAAAATTGGCAGAATTTAGATTGGTATCATGTAGAAGAATATTACCATTCTAAAAATTTGCACAGATTTACACACCTTGTTTGCTGAATAATCAATGGTTTCACTGCAGAGATAGACTCACGGTGACACAATGTGGTAAAACCATGCGACAGTTAAATGATTTTAGTTCCAAGAGTTAAACTTGATTCAAAATATAAATCCCTTTCTTCACCTTGATAGTTGGCATTATGCTAGGAAAAGGGAAAACTATTTTTGGTGTGTTGAGGAAAAAAATGACAATGCTAGGTCATGGAAAATCAAGAAAAGCCATGGAAACAGTCATTGAAAGTCATGGATTTTCAGAAAGTCAAAAGAGTTGAACCCTACACTAGGAGAACTTTTCATGTCCAATTGATTCCCCCTAGGAGTCCCAGGTCCAACTGATTCCCCCCAGGAGTCCCAACCAACTGATTCCCCCTAGGAGTCCCAGGTCCAACTGATTCCCCCCTGGGAGGCCCAGGTGCTACTGATTCCCCCCAAGATTCCCAGGTCCAACTGTTTCCCCCTAGGATTCCCAGGTCCAATTGATTCCCCCCAGGAGTCCCAGGTCCAACTGATTCCCCCTAGGAGTCCCAGGTCCAACTGATTCCCCCTAGGATTCTCAGGTCCAATTGATTCCCCCTAGGAGTCCCAGGTCCAACTGATTCCCCCTGGGAGGCCCAGGTCCAACTGATTCCCACCAGGAGTCCCAGGTCCAACTGATTCCCCCAGGAGTCCCAGGTCCAACTGACTCCCCCTAGGATTCCCAGGTCCAATTGATTCCTCCCAGGAGTCCCAGGTCCAACTGATTCCCCCTGGGAGTCCCAGGTCCAACTGATTCCCCCTAGGATGGCCCCCACTAGGAATCCCAGGCTTACCTGATCACCCCAGTAGTCCTAGGCCCACACGATTCCCTGTAGTACTTCCAGCCCCTCTTCGACCTCTTGGAGTTCCAGACTTACCTGAACCCCCCTAGTTGGTATCTCCAGACCTGCCTGGTCCCCCTAGGAGTACCCAGGTCCAACTGATTCCCCCATAGTAGTCCTAGCCTGACCTGGTTCTCCTTAGGAGTCTCAGGCCCACCTGGCCCCCCGAGGAGTCCCAGGCCTACCTCATCTCCAATAGGAGTCACAGGCTCATCTGATCCCTCATTGAAGTCCAATTTCCACTTCATTACTCTTCAGAGAGTCCTAGAATCACCTTAGCCTCTAGCAGTCCTTGGCCCACCAAGAGTTCATCCAAGACTCCACCCCTCCTCCCCTCCCAACCCCATCATTTCTTCTCCACTAGTCCTGCCATGGTTAATTACAGTTTTAAGTACTCTGTATGTCATGTCAACAGGAAGAAGCAGAAGAGAAATACGTCGCATTTGTGGATGAGCTTGTTGGTTTGTACACTCAGACATTAGCATTGTTTTTAGTGTTTCTTGGCACTTGATTTTCAAGTTTAATTATTCACAGTGCTATGATATAGTGTGAAAAGTGTGGTTCAGATTCATAGGAGAAATAATTATTACCTAAATTTCATTTACATTATTGTAGTAGTGTAGCCAAGAAACTATTATTTTTGACTGGTTGAAACTCATTGTAATAGTTACTATAATTAATAATATATTAGGACTGTTCATACAGAGTATTGAGCCAAAGGATATGGTAAAGTTTTTTTTAAGAGAAATATTATATTTGGGTACTCAGGATATATTTAAAAAGAGTGCCAAAAATTTAGATGGTTCAACAAAATAGTCCAACAAATACCACTAGATTCAACACTACCTTCCCAAATGAATCTCTGGAGACCACGTTTATAATGGATCATACATTTTTTCTGGTTTTCTGTTTCATGGCTTGACCCACGGTTAAAGTTAAGCAGCCTTTGAACAACCCAGTTGAGTGGCTTAACCCAGGGTTAAAGTTAATTAGCTTTGAACAACCCAGCCCAGATGAGTGGCTTATTCCAGGATTAAAGTTATTTAATAATGAACCTTTGAATAATCCAGCCCAGATGAGTGGCTTAACCCAGGATTAAAGTTAACCAGCCTTTGAACAACCCAGCCCAGATGAGTGGCTTAACCCAGGATTAAAGTTAGCCAGCCTTTGAACAAACCAGCCCAGATGAGTGGCTTAACCCAGGATTAAAGTTAGCCAGCCTTTGAACAACCCAGCCCAGATGAGTGGCTTAACCCAGGATTAAAGTTAGCCAGCCTTTGGACAACCCAACCCAGATGAGTGGCTTTGTCCTGGGTTAAAGTTAACCAGCCTTTGAACAACCCAGCCCAGATGGCTTAGAAGAATTTCGCTTGTTAGTAGAAAAGCAATCCAGCTGATATGAGTTTGGTATTACTTTGTAACAGTTTGTTTTGATATCTAAGGTGCTGCTGGTGCAGGGGAGGCCGACTCGGTTGATAGTGGGTCAACCGAGAGCCCAGGTGGCAAGTTCAAAGAACTCGATGTCTCTCTCGAGGAAGGAGTTCAAGTCATTAAACTTAACAGACCTCACAAGTACAATGCTATCACATGGGATGTGAGTGTTGATCTTAGGCTTGGGTCTTTTAATCTCAGTTATTCCTTTCACCTTGAATCTTTAAACAGCAAGTAACAAGTAAAGTTGTTATTTATTATTATAATTTTTGTTTTAATAATAGCAAAAAATGACAACAATAATTATTGTTGTTTTTATTAATTGTTACTATAATTCTGATTGTGAACTTTATTTATATTTGGTTAATATGTAATGCTGTAAAAATAAATTGAATGGACAACCACCCTTTTTCAAAAATCCAGAGTGTTTGTGCTACTGTAAAATTCCAACCTTATTTGTGGTCAAAGGGGCCTTTTATCAATTTTTTTCCTTGGGGAGAGGGGGGGGGGGGGCTTATTCATGGATAATAATTTGCATTTCGTAAATGCTAATAAATAATTTGTTCATTTT
>JANVCF010125872.1:0-11812 GCA_025388745.1 Hydrozoanthus gracilis
AATTGTAATATTATTAATAGAAATTCTTTTTAAAAAGTTACAGTTGTTATAGCCAGAAAATTACGGGGGTTGACCCTCCGCCAAACCCAAATCCCCCCCCCCCCCCGCCCCGGCCCTCTGGTTCCGCGAGAACGGCATTTGAACAAGGATACTTTATCAGAACGAGTCCAAGGATGCAACAGAACAAGCGTTTTATCTTTTAATCAAATTTTTGTTTTTGAGTTTACACCTTCTTGACTTGTAAAATCAATTTATACGCTTGAGCCCGGCTTTTTTTGGGCACAGCTAATTTTACTTGCATGTGTATTGTAAGTGTTGCCTCAAACGAACTTCTTTCATATCTCCATGCATGTTTTCAGAAGAAACAGTTGGGTGTTTGTGGTGAGTGGGAGAGTTGTGTTTAAATCACTGATGTAACATGAAGAAACGATGTCTCTCTATGCTATATTTCGCGTGTTGAAAACAGCGGAAGTAGAAGTCACAAATTACACCGATCAGAATCGTTTCCCCTTTTCCCTTCTATGTTCCCTTTCGTTCAAATTGTCGAAAGTTTTAAAAGACTACAGGAAACTCGTGGTATACAAGATCTGCCATTCTGTTCAATAAGTCGCATTAAACACGTGTACGCATTCCAGACCTATTTCAATAGTTCTTCTTGTCAACCATGGGAGGGCGGCCAATTGAATCGATAAGGCATAAAAATTATTCCTTCCCTGGTTGGCCACTCGGCCGGGTTTGTACGTACCGGAAAATAACAAACACTATTTTTTATTATAACAAAGTTGTATTTCGGCACATTGTTGGATGTTCTTATTTTTTGGCTAGTTTAGTCTGAAAATTTTCTTACAAATATTTTCAGTTTCGGGAGTTTCGGTGACAGGGAATTTTTTTTTCGAAAATGACTGTGGTACCGAATAGCTACTTCAAAAGTACCTGATGACCTGGGCCCGGTTCCTCAAAACCCCGATTAACTTAACCCAGGGTTAACTCTTAACAAAACCTATTGGTTGTCATGGTAATTAAACCTGGGTTAGTACTAATCGGGCTTTGAGGAACCGGGCCCAGTATCATATGTTGCATGAGGGAGGCAATTTTGGGTTTTGCCATTAAACTTGGAATATGGCGATTGCCATACCTGTAATCAGTGTTAATGTGATTTTTTTTTTAAATATGGAAAATTATGTTCTCAACAAGACCTGAACCTCAGCATTATTCTTAAAATTGTTTTAAAAATTTGGCACTTTTAACATCAATATTCTTACAAAGAATATTCTTCAGTATTAAAAAAAGGAGTTTACGCGAGCCCTTGAATACCAACAACAATGTTTAAGAATATTTCAAAAGCTGTTGAAAGCAAAACCCTCGAAAAGAACTCTAGTTCAGCACGAAAACTATACCTTGGACGTTCTTTTAAAAAGAGAATGTGACTCAGATAAGTCAAATAAGAGTTGTGGTCTTACACTTTTTTAATTAAGAACACACTTATAAGAACAGTGAGGCTCAAATCGCCCGAGAAATAAGAACAAATTCAGAACAATTTGAGGCTGAAATAAAAATTTAAAAATAAATTTTAAAAAAATTTAAAAAAAAAATAGCAAAACGGAAGCAAGCAATCTCCGCACAGAGCATCACATGTGAGTTTATTGATACGAAGTCGCTTTTCAACCATGATAAAAGAATATATTGCAGTTAAGAACAAAGTAAGAACATTTTGAGCCTCAAACTGTTGAAAAAATAAGAATATTGAGCCTGGGCAAAATTTTGTTGGTTCTTGATAAAAAATAGTTTACTCATGATCAATAATGGCGACATTCCTACCAAATAAAAAAATGACGAAATGACCACACAATGTAGCACACACTGCTTTGGAAATCGCAACAAGGATCTATATAAAAAACTGAACACTTAGAATAGCGGAGAAAAGTTTCGTAGAAAGCAGAGGGAAAAAGTAAGATATATTTTCATCGACATTTTCCTTGAGTGCGTGAAGTCTACACTCATGTATTTAAGAGCAGAGTCATTACATAACTTATGTCATAAGCATTTAGAAATTTACCCGCGTGGAACCACGAAGCGGAAACAATATACGAAAGAATAAAAGAATAAACATTTCTGCTATTGGATCTATATTATACCGTTTATACAAAAACATTTTGTCAATCACTCGCTCAGGTTTTTGCTTGTGAGCGAATTGTAAAAATCTCAATTTTACACATGCACGTCTCTCACTCGTAACATGATTTGGTCGTTTTATCAGAAGCGTTTTTGCTCTGAAAATGAAATGTCAAAAAGTTGACAACTCGACACATTTATCCACCGAATGATTCTTGCCATGTCAGAGCAAGTGATTTTCTTTCAGGAACCCGCTTTAAATTTTACTCCCGCTTAATTTATTTTTTCGACGACTACACTGGCTCCAACTGTTTATATATTCTAATTTTATTGTACGCTCGCTTCAAACACTAAGTCGATATATATGGAATACATAAGACCAGCTTTCTTGCCAAAGCAAAAGCTCTTGTCTTATATATCCAGAGACTTCGGGTTTCTGATACTTAGCTTAAGTCTAAAATGACATAAACGATGCGTTTAGTCTCTTCGGAAACTCGCTTAGTCGCTCCGCGGGCTCTGTAAATAGAGAGTTGTTCTTCGTACAGTACGGTTTGATTGGCGCATAAAGAAATAAAAAAATAGTATTGTTTGCTATAATCGTAACAGAGGAAGTGGTGTGATATGACGTATTTGGTGGCGTGATTCGAACGCCTGATCAGTCCGACTCTCGAAATGTTTTGTCATGACCCAACTCGAAGAAGAATATCAAAGTTCTGTTCTCCGTCTAACATCCAACTAAATGTCATATTTACAACTGAAGCATTTTCAGATCATAAGAAAGTAAATAAAGTGTTAATAGAAATTTCTTTTATGAAATTTTAGAGGTTAATGGGAGAAATTTAGCAATACTAAGCTTCAGTGACCATGACAACGACAACAAAGAAGAGATGTAATTTCCATTTCAATATTCTTATTTATTATTTAGCAAGCCATCATACCACTGACATTTCCTTTTTGGGTTTCAGTTTGGTCTCGCATGTTTTCAAGAAAGCTTGATCGCGTTTCCTTTGAAGGATGAATGGAAAGCACGCAGATGCACTAGCGTAGCCTCAACTCCTCAATTTTAACTCGAAACTGTTTGACTTCCTTGATACTATGAACAAAGCTAGAGAAAAATTACCATACCGAATGCACTGCTGAATTCATTCTCTATACTTTGGATACAGAGGAACGTGCCACAATTGTTTGGGCCTGCAGCTCGCCCTGGATCTGACCCAAAAGTTTGAACCAAATCATATCATATCTTTGCAAAACTCTCCGACAATGGCGTGGTTTTTATACTTGGTTCTTTTTCCGTTTATTATGATCTCCGACGCAGGTAAGTTTCACATTTTAACCGAGTTGTAGTATTTTTATGCAGAGTAGCCACGTGATTTAGCAACTGAGGCAATGGTTGAAAGCTGCTTTCGGTGAAAAACTCTGATGTTGAATATAGATGTTTTATCAAAGCCCGAGGATTTTAATTTTGAACATAAGGATATTTCATACTGTTTGTGTTAGCGGACAACCGGTGCAGTGGAGCGATGAAGGGTGCTATATACTTGCAAAGCAGAACGGGCTCAATGTAAATTTGCAATCGCTCAGAAAAAATCGAGACCATCAATTTCTGGAAAACCAAACAGGTAAACTCGCCCTTCGTGTTCATCAATACTTTTAGATTGCTGTTTTCACTTTTTCAACCAAGTAGAAGTATATTTTTTCTAGTTTTCTGAGGTCAAGAAAAGAGACGGGTGTTTTATATAAATTTTAAACTCAAGGCTTTAAGAAAAGCCTTAGAAGACATATCTGTGTTTTCCGAAATTAATTTTATTAACGGGCGGGAAACGGTCGGCCTGCTCCCGTTTTATTTTCAAAGTTCTATTTTGTTGCTTTGGTCTGCACCTGGCCTTTCCTTAGCCAATCGGGTGAGGCAACCCACTGCTTAATTACGATTCATAACTCAAATTTCATACGATATTTTATCACGGTGATCATAGACCATAGAATGGGATTAGCATGCTCCGAGCCTTTAAAATATGGTCAAGGCGACATTAGGCGCTTTCGTTAAGCCTAGCCAGAGAGTTCAACGATTTCTTAGTCTTTAGGTCCCATTAGGAAATACTCGAAAAACCTTCAGATTTTTTCTGATCGTGTTCTTTGAAGCATGAATTGCTGCATAAACCTTACATGTATGATACGATTAGATGGTCCGACGCAATTTTCTGTTCTTAAGAATGCATATGTTAAACTGCATGCATATGTTAGTGTCAAGGTGTTAATCGCATAAACTATGAAATAAGCAGATTGCTTTCACTAGAAATTGCTCAAAAAACATGTTTAAGTAAACAAAAACGGCTGGCTAGAGATATTTTAAAGTAAATGAAACATCCTGGCAAGTTCTGTTTCCGTTACACAATTGTTGTTGTTCCAGGATTAAAATGTTTAAAGAATTGTTTATCTAAAAAACCTTGTTAAGTTCGCCGGCCGTCTGGTGTTAGCCAGGAAAAGTATTTTCTGAACTTTGCGAGAAATCCTCTGGTACACTGAATTAGATAACATTCTCGCTGAACTCAAAGTCAAAGCGATATTATTAACTAATTGTAAACACACAAAACAGCGGGCTAGATTAAATAGCCGTTTTGTTAAAGAAGCTAGCTTTTTGTTTTGTTTCGTTTGTTTATGCTAAACGACTAATTAAACACAAGTATTGTTTTTTATTAAATACGGGTGGTTAAACATTAACGAAATGTTCGTAACTGTTCGGAGTCAACAATCAAGTTGACACTTGGACTTTGTCTTTCGAGACAACAAACTACAATTGCGCTAAGCGCAAACTTCACTGGACTTGTCGCCCACAAAAAGCTCACCGGATTTGACCAAGAGTAAAACACGACACAGAAAACAGTTTTATGGAAAATGCTTGTCACATACTTAAGAAGATTTCGTCTGCTGTACCGAGCAAGCCTTCTCGTCCAGGTACTGACTGACGCCATCTTGGCATAAAAACGGCACGAGTTTCATAGCTCCCTTCCAGACTTCCTTTGACTTAGATACCGAGTCTGCTAGTCCTCAGCCGATTATGTGTCTGTTCAGAGAGTGTATGGCGTACAGTGACCCGTTTCAAACGCCAACTGTGTGTCAATGAAGCGCAACTCGTATATTTCGGTCAGGAGTTTATTTGCTTAGTTGAATGAAAGTTATCTTTGCTATCGAATTACTTAAATTGGTCGATAATCTTTTTTTGAATACGTTACAGTATTCCTAATGTGTTTTTTCGGGTTTTTGAGAAGAACTTTCGGAAGCGATTTCATTGAAGTTAAGTACTAAGTTTTATCAATTTAGCTTTGTGCCAATTTGCTTGACTTTAGTTTACATATCAAAGTATTTCAGTAGGGGCCGTCGGAAAATTGATTCCGTCCCACTTTAATAACGTCAATTGGACGTTATAATCTTACCCCCTCCCCTTAACGCCCACTATTGTTTTTTGTATTCTATCTTTCATATATGGTGCTTTTTATGATAGTGTTATGAATTTGGTACACGGCATAACATGTTGATGTTTCTCTGCCACGAGTGGTCGCTATTTTGTTGAACTTCAGTTTAAGCAATATCCTGTTTATTGGCTTGGTGGAACACCGCTCCCTACCTGGTAGACCTTGAATCCCTAAAACGCGGTATAAAATATATTTGTATGCATGTATACAGATCACAATTGAATTGGGCATTTATTTAGATATTAAAGCGCATTGATTCCATTTAAACTGTGTTGAATTGAATTTCTAAGCTCAATTTCATATGCTTTTCTATTCGTTTTTTTAAAATTCAAACCTTTTTAATTGACGTCCACGATCAACTCCCTTGCCCCCCCCTCCCCCCACCCCTAGAGATCTAATTGACTGAGCCAGGCTCACACACAAAGCCTAAGCATGATGTCTGTCTGTCTATCATCAGCTAGTAGTAAGTGGCCAGCTGGAAGCTATGGTGTTGCACGAGCTCAGTCCGGATGCCCTACTTCGGATGATTTCCAGTGGCGAGTTGGTTGGCGCTTCCAAGACACCGAGGATGCGTTCCCAAACAATAGAAAATCTGCAGATTTTCACTTAGACGCCAGTGTATCAAAAAATAACCTAAAACGACATTTCTGCACAAAACTGGACACAACTACTGACGCCACAAGATCTCCCTGGCCGTCAGGTAAGGAGAACGTGAAGTCTGATTGAACACTGAAAAGCTCAAATGAAGGAGGTTATAGGGATGTTTTTAGGAGGGGGGGGGAGATTTTTCCGCTTTTCTGCTCCCCGCTATCAGTTCCCTACTCATGCCTCCACGCCTGACTCGTTCCACGCGTTGAAAAGTGGGGGGGGATGTATAAGCTGTTGTAGGGGTGACGAGGAAAAATAGAGGTTTAGAAATGTTTATTTTGTTTTGTTTTTTTCTTGAATAATTTTATCAAAAGTTGTACATCTCAATTTGTTTTTAAAGCATTTAGAAGTGTTCCTTTTTCTAAAATTGCCAAGCGCTGTTGAATGTGCCCCCGGTAAAGGTTCGACCATCTGATCATTAAACCAGAATACGCTTTTGAAGCTGACTCGTCCCAAGTCGTATTTTTATTTTCGCACGGCTATCAGTTCTCTGCTCATGCCTCCGCGCCTGACTCTTTCCGCGCGTTGAAAAGTTAAAGGCAACTGGGGACGAGTATACTTATCGCTAGTGCTACTTTTGTAATGATAAACAGGGTTGTAGTTCTAATGCTATGAATATACCGTTAGTATGGTTAGATTTTGTACTGAAAATCATAGGCACGGTAAAGAAATATATAACGCAGTAACATGAACAGGGTCAGGAGTTAAGAGTTGAGGCTGAATCCCAACCCCTTTCCCCAAGTGGACGAGTAGCCCCCATTCCCCTCTGATATGTCCGTGGTATGTGTTCTAATGCTAGGAATATTCCGTTAATATCGCTAGATTTTGTACTGAAAATCATATGAAGAAGTTTTAAACGTAATATGATGAACAGGTTCAGGAGTTAAGGGTTGAGGCTGAATTCCAACCCATCCCCCCTACTTGGAGAAATATCTCCCCTCCCCCTCGGATATGCCCGTGGTATGTGCTCACTCATTACTTTGCTTCTACAGACCTGTAACCTGCCGTTTTATGAGTTTTTGCTACACGCCAATACCAGTTTATTTGACTGCCTCTTATTTTTCCCGAAGGAAAATACTGTATCTACAAGAAAGGGACCTGTCCTACTGGTTTAACACCAGGCTACGTTCACTGGGATGACGATGATTGGTTTAATAGTAACAAGAAAGGCGGCACTCTACCTGACGGCGTTTATGACAAGAACACTAAAATATACTACTGCTGCAAAACGGACGGTAACAAAACGGAACCCATTTCGCTGCCGACGGACAAACCTTTCTTCCTCTTGGCGTACGGCTCGGCGCAATGCCAGCAAGTGGCATGGGCGCTAGTTAGCTCTGAGTGGATCAGGTTTGACACCGAGGACACTGGGAACCAAGATGGGAAAGGAGGGGCACATCCTTATGGTGCGGGAATGGATGACCATACCATTCACTTCTGTTATTATAAAAGTAAGTTACTGTTCTCAGATTTCTCCATCTTCCACCATCCCATCTCCTCCCTCCCCCGTCCTTCCCCTTTTTAGCCGTTTAACCTAGATGGTGTTGGTTGTTTCGTCTCAGGCTGTAACAAAACCCTCAGTTCACCCAATGGAACGTTTGCTTCACCTAACTATCCGAATAAGTACCCGGATGGCCAACTCTGCTCGTGGAGGATTACGGTACCTGATGGGTACCAGGTCTCTCTCAATTTTACACACTTCGCACTGGAACCTCAAGCGGGCGGTGATAAAGTACAGGTGTTTGATGGAAAGAACGAGACTGCGAGGAGCCTGGGTTCGTTTTCAGGGCTTAGATCTCCAACTGCCGCAATATATTCAACGTCACGTGACGTTTTTGTGATCTTCAAGTCTGACCTCTCTGGTGGCGGTGAAGGGTTCAAGGCATCCTATTCCGCATTTCGCCCCACAGGTAAATATGCAGATGTATTACATAAAGAAGTAGTTCAAAATAAAAGACGTAGCCCAGTCGGAGTAGGGGTCCCCAATTTGATCATCTGTTTCGACTTTGAAAAACGAAATTTACGAGGCTTTACAATATAATTTATTAAACTGCTCTTCCGACTTCCATCATGGATCAGTAAATAACTATAGTTATTTAGTTTAAACTGATGAAATAACTAGAATTCAAATATAATTGAGAGCGAACTTACAAAATGGAGGGCTAAGAGATCCCTGAATCTCGTGCATGTGGATACTAGTTACCGAAGCTTATATAGATTCCCCGAAAAGAAATTGGCCTGTTTTTTCAAACTAATATAAATTATGTCTTTGTCATTTTATTGTTATTCTGACGTATGCATGGCATTTTTTTGTAAATCTGTTCCATATGATGACTAAGTACTAATTAACTTGCTATCGATTAACTTTGGATTCATCTCTTACTGCAGCATTTTTGTGTGTAATTGAACACTTCATCTTTTTTAAGATTGTTTTTCCTACTTTCGCTACAGTTACGGAGGATTATTTTTTCTACTATATCAGTATTCAACTGGCGCACTATTCCTCACTTGACTCTAAAGATGACTTCCGCACAGGTTGTCGAAACGTCAGTCACTTATACAGACAACAGTCCTTCTCAGGAGTAAACTCACCCGGGCGATCTCACCATACAGTCTATTAATTTTTTTTTCGTTAAACTATATATAGTTTGTAGTTACAGTTAATTCGAAAATATGGGAACACAAAACAGTGCGAATTAGCGGGAGTTCGAATAAACCAAGTTTGAATTAACTGATTTTGTATCAAAGATCAAACTCTAGGGATATTGGTTTTGTTCGCTGTAATAAGAGGGGGCTGGTACTTTGAACTACCTGTGTTCGAGTTACCGGGATTGAACTGTATACGCTTTACTGACATTCTTTCACGTGTCCCATCGCAGTGTCCACAACCAAAGACTCGATGGTAACAACCACCCCAAGCCCAAGATCTGGAACTTCTTCCTCTTCTGCTCTATTCCCACTTGAGACGATTGCAACAAGATCCAACAGTCAAACTACTGCTTCCTTGGACACCGAAAAGGCAGCTTCTTCGTCAGATGGGCAAACGTTCCCAACAACAGAGTTGGAAAAGCAAACTGGCATTAGTGGAAAGGTGAAAGATGAAGAAATAACTGAAGGGAATGCTGCAGGCGTTGCTATAGTGATAACCATAGCAAGCATATTGTTTTTTCTTGCCGTGGCGTTTCTGGCTATCTTGTACTTGCGCAGAAGGAGGTGAGATTCTGTTTTAAAGTTGACTAAGAAGCTGACCTTTGGGTATTCCTTTTTCGCTCCTATAAATTAAAGAATTTTTAAGAGGTCCCCCCCCCAATTGCAAAAGTTGTGAAATGTCAGTGTGTTTGGCTTGTTCAGTTAGGTTTCTGGCTAGACAAAATCTGGCACAGTTATAATAAACTTAGGAGAAGAAAATTAACAGAAGTTTCTGACTTGTGCCAGGTTTCTTTGCGATTACTTGCATCGTATGGAAACTTTGGCCCATAAACGAATGCAACAGCTTGTTTTTCACCTCATATTATACTTTAAATAGAAACGACGTTGCATACTACTACGAATTCTAGATCTCCAATCTGATTGGCTAACTTACTCACTGTCTAATGAGTAAAGAAACTTCCGGTGTTTTTTAACAAAATACAATGGCGGATTCTTTAAACACTCGTTTTTGTCGGCTTAACAAACTAGTCAGCTTCTTTTAAAACAATTAGACCACTCGTTGTCGCTTTCTATGAAACCAATACTCAATTCATCGCTTCGCGCCTCGTTGACTGTTGATATGTAGAAACGTCTAATTGTAAAATAGCACTCATAATTATGTCGAGGATGGACGAGTCGTTAGCGCTCGTGCCTCCCACCCGTGTGGGTCTGGGATCGAATCCTTGGTTTGCATGTGGGCAAAGATTTGTCGATCTTTTTTCCGACTCCGAGGGCTTTTCTCCGGGTTCTCCGGTTTTCCTCCCTCCTCAAAATCAACTTTCACGCCGAGATCTGTGCCGTCGAGCGATTAAACAAACGTCACTGGCTTGGGAGAATGGGTAACTACTCCTAGCGTAACGACAATAAATAAAGAACTTTGTTTAGTTTTGGTTAAGTTTTAGAGCTTCATTTTTGTTTCAAGTAGAAAAGCTAGGTTTTTTCTCTCTTCTGTAAATAAACCAGACCTCTAAAAATTGAAACAACTCATGAAATTTGGTAACCTTTACGTAAAGAGTATAGAAAGACTATGTTGTTGTGAGGAAGACGAGTTAAAAAACTAATAAGGGGCGGATAATGGGGTGGATTGGCCCCCTTTTTACACTAACGTAAAAAAGATAGATTTATCAAAAATATTTGTCACTTAGCGTCAACAAAACAGGAAAAATATTCGCAAGTTTACAGATAATCAACGATTTTAGAGGCCGCGAATGGTTGTACGTTTTCGATTCCCAAAGAATATGTTCAAAACACATTGGGTTAAGAGGTGCTCAACACTGGCAGCCATATTGGGATTGTACGAGTTTGTTGAAATCTCACTGAATGAAATCTGCGAGCCGTCGAATGGCGATCGCTTCAACTAAGAGTCTGGCAAATGAACTGAGACATGTTTGGAGAAGTTGGGACACATTTTGAACTTTGTCTGTGCGCCCAGTTGTCTCGTCTCTTCAATGTCGCCTTTTAGATATGTATTTTGGCCTCAAAAAATTGAAGATGTTGTCACTTTTTAAAATGGCATTCGCGCTGAAACGGCGTGAGTCTCAACCCCCCCTTTGAAATTCTGTATCTGCTCAGGACTGCTAATATTAAAATTCCAGATCGTAACAATTTGATACTGTCAGGAAAAATTTAACATGATGAATTATGAATGATGAATTACTGCATAATGAATTGATGCACGATGATTATCTTTTTTTGTCTTCTCATGTGTTTGTAGAATATACAACATACCATACAATCGAAAAAAGTTTTTGTCTCAAGTCTGGCTAGTCAGACTCGTGGTATTTAAGTTACTCCAGGCTGTATGTTTAAAGACGCTCGAATGGAGATAAACATTAACTGAATCAAACACCAACAAACCCACGGTTCTGGAAATCTACATTTTGTTAAACCTTTTATTCTTTTTCAGACGGAAGCAGAGAGAGAAAGAAAGTTTAAACGTGACCTATGTTAGGTGAGAGACTGGACCTGTTTTGTTAGATTTTTACCCATTTTTTTAACTGCTGGAAAAAAACAATTAAGAAATTTATGTGTTGTATTTTTAGTTAAAGAAACATAACTTATTTGCTCTAAAGCTTGGAAAATGTATACTACCTGGATAAACTATTATCTCTTTCATATTTCAGGAGTTTTGAATTTTTTACTAAAATAATTAGTAACTGTATTTTTTTTCTTTACCAGCAAAAAAGGTTCTGAACTTATAAGTTTGGAGAACCCACTTTATGAAAGGTATGAGCAAACTCGAGCTGATTCTAAATCTCGATTGTTTAAGAAATACTTCATGGTTATCGTGCCTCAAATTGTCAGAAAGAGGAAGGCTAACAGGCACAGTTAACTTGAGTTTTTTTGTGCAAAAAAAAGCTTAAAAACTTTCTAGTTTGGCCAAATCAGCT
>JANVCF010126316.1:0-11807 GCA_025388745.1 Hydrozoanthus gracilis
TCTTCGTGTGGACGGAAGGCCTAAACGCATAAAAAGTTTGCGTTTACTAGCGTTTGCGTTTACAATCGTCTTCGTGTGGACGGGGCCGCGCTCGGTCTGTACAGTTAAAGACCTCGTGCAATTATTATGCAAGCCAGCAGGAAAGTTGAACAGCAATAACAGAAGGAACTTTTGATCAATTCCATCAAGGTAAAAAGTGCACTGGCTTTTTTGTTTTTTCAGAAAAAAAGCGGTTGCTGAGAATAACTTCATTATGAGTTTGTTTTCATAGTGTTGTTAGAGAGAGTTCCTAGCTGTTACTATTTAAACTAGAAATAACAGATGGGAATAACACTAAAAATTAAACGTTGATTTTTCAAGTTAAAATATCCAAACAAAAGGTAAAAAGTGCACTGTTTTTTTTTTCTTTTTTTTAGAAAAAAAAAAAACTGGTTGCTGAGAATAACTTCATTATGAAATGGTTTTCATAGTGTTATTAAAGAGAGTTCCTAGCTGTTACTATTTAAACTAGAAATGACAGATGGGAATAACACTAAAAATTAAACGTTGATTTTTCAAGTTAAAATATCCAAACAAAAGGTAAAAAGTGCACTGTTTTTTTTTCTTTTTTTCTTTTTAGAAAAAAAAACTGGTTGCTGAGAATAACTTCATTATGAGTTGGTTTTCATAATGTTATTAAAGAGAGTTCCTAGCTGTGACTATTTAAACTAGAAATTACAGTTTGGAATAACACTAAAAATTAAACGTTGAACTTTCAAGTTAAAATATCCAAACAAAACCGTCATCCTTCCTGTTCCCCCCTTTAACACCTTTGCATTTAAAACCACCACAAAACGAACCACCTCCCCCACCGGCTTGCCGTTTATGTGTACCACTGCCACCCCCCGAATAGCCCCCTCCACCGCCAGATGCCCCGCTGTCCTCAGATCCCCCTCCACCTCCCCCAAAGCCTCCAACAGCTCCTGGGGGTGGTCCTCCGTTGTTACCACTGTTCTTTGTACCTGCAAAGCCACCAACCCATCCTTGCGCACGCGACCCACCCCTCTCCCCATGCTTAAATCCCAACCTTGAACAGCCCTGCCCTAACCAACCTGCACCCATCCCTCCCCGGAGGTGTCCAGGATTGTTACATTTACCAGGCTGACCTCTTTTTCCTCCATCTCGACTAAATAGCTCCCTAGTTCCGTTGCTGGAAGAACCATTCGTACTCGCCTGTCCATCCACTCCGTTATAACCAGATGACGCACCACCACCCCCACCGGCTGCAAGAAGCAGACGATTATCTGTAGTATAGACAAAACTCCCACCCCCTCCGCCTGTACCCGCATCATCTTCTACAGAAAGTCCCAGTTGAGCTGCGGCCAAGGTTGATGATTGACCTCCCCGAATTTGAACTGAGTTTCCTCCCCTTTGTCCAACCACGACGTTTAACACCGTTCCAGCAGTTAGGTGGAACTTCCCCCTTACAGTAGCTCCCTTGCCACCATAGTACGTGCCGAGGCGGTGTCCATAGTTGTAGGAATGGGTACCACCGCTAGCCCCACCTGCCTCAATGGTATACCAACCA
This sequence comes from Hydrozoanthus gracilis, assembly GCA_025388745.1. NCBI lineage: Eukaryota > Metazoa > Cnidaria > Anthozoa > Zoantharia > Hydrozoanthidae > Hydrozoanthus > Hydrozoanthus gracilis. The sequence goes on from JANVCF010126316.1 coordinate 1,568, forward strand.
GTGTGAGGGACAACAAAATTCTGGATGCGTCCAGATCGCCCTGTACTTCCATTGGTATCAAACTTGATCGATTCTAGCGTAAAACGAAAACGAAACTATAGAATTAAATCGCATAGTTTTTAAATTTTGCCTAAAATCTCTTGATTTGTCGACAGAATGAAAAGTCATGGTAAACCGAATGCAACCATTGTCGACCACAGCCTTAAATGTGAGAGCAATTGTACAAAAGTTCCATGTTTCTTAAAGCTTTAATAATTCTTTAATGATCTTTGAGCAAGTAATTTTGCCTTCAGTTTTTATATACTTTTTATTTTTTTGTAAAGACATCTGACTGTTTTTTTTCATATGTTTCATATAGTTTACTTCGTAGAAAGTGTGGCGTACGGGATTTTATTCACAAGATGTTTGCACAAACATCAAGCAAATGAATCTCGTACAAAATTATTTCCAATGTTATGAACTGTTTGTTATATGTATCACAAGAATATCTTCATTGAGAAAAAAAAACTGACTTGCATTGAGCTGCATGTGTCAAGTAAACCTTTACTTGTAGCGGCGATCAACAAAAGCGAACACGAAGTGCACCTTTGATTCAAATTACATTTTAAAGTGCCGTTAAGAAAAAAATACAACTTCTTATCGTAATAAAATCCGGAAAAAAGCAATTTCTATGAGATTAGCCGTTTATCTAAAGTAAAAAACCCCCTTAATTTGACTTTGCAGTTGATAATGCGAGCAAACACAAGCAAAACTGAACACAACAACCAAGTTTTGATATCGACATCAACATCACATTTTTCAAACAAAGTTAACTTTCAGTACCAAGTGTTAATATTGACGTCAACATCACATTCTTCAAACTAAATTAATTTAAAAAAAACTACAACTTACTTAAATTCGTATTTTTCTCTAAAACCTTTAGAAAATCAAAGCCAGGAAAATATTAAGGACCTTGAAGAGTTCGTTTCATGAAACGTCGTCCGCCCGCGACCCTATCTTCTTTTTCACTTTGATGAGAACTTTAACGATCTACTCGTTCACTGTACTGTCGTTTCGATACTTTCAAACTCCATTTGTATGTCATTCTCCTCTAGAAATCTAATCACTTTTCCATGGGAGCATAAAATAGAACAATAGAATATTCTAATGTAGCTATAGTGTGTGTAGTAAAAGTAATAGATATTGCTATGGCTACTCACGGTTAAGCTTGACGATGTCTGCCGCTAGATCCTCAACCTAGAAAACGTGCAAAAAATTAAATTGACATAATTAACAACTATCCACATAAGGGGAAGTGAGTAGCGCTGGATATAAACCGAGCGTCAAGGTATGTATATCTACAGCTAGAAACATGCCCTGAGGCTGATAGTTGTTTTTGTATTTACCAGAAGATAGGGATAAGATGCACTTCATTTTTCAAAGAAAGGACAAATTTAAGTTTTTTTTTATTTCTAGCACGCGCGCTTCGTGTACATTTGAGTTTCGTTTACACCCTTCAGGTTTTTGTTTTTTTTGAAAACCGTGGATGTCATGGATTTTAACCAGATTTTGAATAAAAAAGATTTTGTCCCCACCATTAAAACCAAAAAGCCAATTTTTGTTATCCTCTTCGTGTTTCCTTGAATGGTTCTTCGTTTAAATCAAACATTTCCTTGTCTATAACTAACGGGTGACGCGACACTATTTTGACTACCGACTCAAAATCAACTAATAATCATGGAAATTGTCATGGATATTGCGAGATACGGGTGCAAACCAGAGCACGCGAAAATGGTTACTTTGGTAAATACTAAAGGGAAATACAGTCTTCTTATATATACACTACTTGCAATTTTTTTTTAAAATCAACCTGCTAATGTTAGAATAGAAAAGTTCAGTCAGTAACCGGGTAACAAAAAGAGCACGACGTCTGATCCCCTAATATGTGTCCACCATCTTAAGAGAGGTAACTCTGGGATATTTAGTTAATAAACCTGGCGACTGGTATATTGGAGAATATCATCTGATATATTGTCCGAAAAATGAAAAGTTACCCAAGAAGCGAAGCTTAGAAATTTTTAAAGCAGTCTATTTGCCATAAACTTTATATCCTCGGAAGTACCAGTGAGCCAAAAAGGGGTTTGTTTATTTTATGTTACCTCCAAAAGTTTTGCTTCAAACGAACTTTATGTGAATGCAGTGGTGAAAAATTCTCTCTTCTCCATGCTAAATTTTGGATGGAACGTAAACTCTCAGTTTTAAGCTTGACATATCTTAAAGTTTTAGAGATTTGATAGGTTTAGTTTAGCTTGTTAAATTTGAAACTGTTTTTTAGCAAAAGCGGACTTATAGCTTTTTTCGTACCTTCAAACACGTTTGTGGCGTACTTTGTGGAATTTTTTTGCGCCGTCCGGCCTTTGAAACCAGACGTTTTTCAACTTCTTCGTTGTTAGACTCGGCGAAGCGATCATCTATCAACTTAAATTTGTTCAAACTTTGAAAAATAATGCTTGTTGTTTTAGCTAGAAATGGCCGACCAAAAATGATGGGCAGTTATCAAATTGGAAGGGGTATGCTGGTTGATAACCTACTCCCGATTTTGTACCACGTGATGCAAAAAATATTGGATGGGTTATAATTACTGCTACTTACCTCCTGGTACAGCCATCCTCTTCGGATATTGGCTGACTTGGGATGATGTTGCCTTGATGAAGAGCTGATTTCACACAGATGTTCCTTGTCGCTAACAAAACCTTCGATCTGATAGTTGAATGACTTGCATCGGGGATACTTGATGCACTGATCCATACAAGATCCTTGGCTGTCAACTTTCAAAGTAGCCACCACGTGACCTTCTAACACTCTATCTGTGGAATTGAAATTAAACAATTATAAGACAGCAGTTTAACTTAAAACCGGTAACAAAACTCTGATCGATGCTTACCATGAGAAACAGAAAAACGCCATTGACCACATTGTTTTGCCATTAAACCAGTAGCTATCATCCAAATCATGTAGAAGAAAACACAGAGGCGGTAGTGTACCATCTTTTTATATCTGCTATTCTCCTGTACGGGAATTGAAGTAGAAGACTCACTGTGAAAATCGAGACCTAGTATAAAAATTGTGCACACCAGGGCTTGGTTCCTCAAAGCAAGATAATTTAAGTTAAGTTAATAAGTTAATTACCATGGCAACCAATAGGTTTTGTTAAGAGTTATCTCTGGATTAAGTTAATCAGCCCAGGCTTTCAGGGGAAATCGTGTTTTATTGTGCCACCGAGAGTCTGGAAATGGAAGCTTTTCAAGAAAAAGGAATCGAAAGAACGACAGAGCGATTGCGAGCCATTTATTCAACCCTCCCCTTCGAGTGCCAACCAGAGATGCAAAGAAGAAGGCACATGGAATTGAAATTACATTGAATCATCTTTTTTGTGTAAAGCACCAAGAAAAGAAAGGACAAAAAGCTGATGATACTATCACTCGTCCACTCTTACAAGCTTACTGACTAGGATCGAAAGTCCTCAATCAAGCAAGAGGACGCTTCCACGTTATTCTTGCCTGTGCTTCAGAAGAAACAGTTGTTCTGACAAATAAAAGCTAAAAGCTAAATCCTTTCTCAAGCCCAAGTGGGTCATAGAACCGGCGCTTATCTCCGGTTTCTGTAGTGTTAAGCGGTGAGAGTCTTTGACTCCCCCTGGACAGGACACTAATTAATCTAACGCAGGTTAGCCCCAAGCAGAACTGGTACTCACTTATACAGCTGAATCGACTGGAACAAAGTCAGGTAAAGTGTCTTGTTCAAGGACACCAAGCAGTGGTTTGACCGGGACTGGAACTCGCGACCCTAGGATTACGAGTCGAACACACTAACCGCTCGGCCACTGCGCTGCCGACTGACGAACAAAACTACGCCTATAAGGTTCTACCAACATGGACCAACTAGAACAAAGAGAGCCAAACCAGTGGAAGTTAGCTTATCTGGGGCTTATTTGATCCCTGGTGCTTATAACCGGAGCTTTACATGGAAAAGAGTCCATAGGGACTCCCTCTGAGCCTTAATCTATCGCAGGTTACACTCTATTTTTATAAGAACCTTTTTTTAAGGGAACACGAGGCTTAAACTCGCCAATTATTCAAGAATATGTTTTAACATATTAAAACATATGCCTTAAAAGGCCATGCTGAGGCTGAGAAAACGTCAAGAACTAAGAATTAATGACGATAACATATTAATGCAAATAATTGATACGGTGTTATTGAAAATTTGCTTTTCAGTGGGCTTCTTGACTAAAGTTCGTATATTACACATTCCTATCACATGCCAATTGCAAATTGAAGTTCTTACAGGAACATCTGTTGAGACAAACTTGCAAGAAAGTCAGTACCAGCAACTATACTACACAAATGCACCACATACGGTATATGTTATTTTCTTACACTGTCTAAAATCAGTAAAAATATTTTAAGAAAATTTTTAAAACATGTTTAAGAACGTTAAGCCTCAGTCAAAAAATCCAACGTTCTTATAAAAACAAAAGAGTTTAGCCAAAATCTGTTACTCATTTGACTGGAAGAAGTTGGTTGAAGTGTGCTGCTCGAGGATACAAACAGTTGTCTGACTGGGGCTCAACTTCGCGACACCAAAACATATATAGAACGATAGCCAATCAACCATTGCGCGGCCGACACGAGAAGAAGAAGAAGCAGATAAATACTGAAGTATTGATGGGCATCTCAACCGGAGAGAGCAACCGAATGCGGCAATTGAATCAGTACAATAACCAAACTTGAAGAAGACACACAACGACATGATGTTTTCAAGAAAAGTCTCACCTTTCACTTCTTCTTCTTCTTCTTCCAGTTTAACTCGACTCCCCCTAGTTGAGGTTTCCTTCGAGTAAAAAGATTTAAAAAGGTTATTCAAGACAATCTAGAGAACGAGGTCATCAAACAGATAGCTTCACTTCAAATGCACGTCTGTCATGGCTAGATTAGCGATGTCGGAAAAGGTAACAAAACGGTCCAAAGAAAGAAGAAGTAAGAAAGAAGAAATAACTTGTTAGAAACCACGTCGCTTTGCTTACGGGCTGGATAAGAAAAAATTGCTCTCAGTTCACAATAGATTGCAAGCGATTAGGAACCAACTACACAACAAGTTGATGATTCCCTGCCTTGTGAGTTAGACAAGTCAGTGACTATTTAAACTTGAAGCCTTTTGTAGGAAAAGCTTATTTAATGATTGGAATATCAATCAAACTTAGAAAATTACCTAACAACTTTAAATGCAATTTCTTCTGTTGGCAGCTATTGTCTACCTCACAACTGTCGCTTGAACTGCTGTGCACAGGCAGAGTTCGAACTCGTTACTTATTAAACCATTTTATTTCGTTGGTAATACATTTAAAACGAACCTCTGCTAATCTAAACCTTAAAATGAAACAGAATACAAAAATTACGATCTGAAATATGTGTTACGAAAGAAAACTAAACCAATGTTTTATGCTTCTGGCTGCTTCGAAAATCTAAAGTGTTGAGCAAATACGAAAAATAACCGAATTTAGATTTGAATATTTATTGAAGTTAGATGAAGTTACTTAAACCGAAGAATAACAAGTTTTTTGTCATTGCGTTGCAAGGCAAAGGCGTTGGTTTTGATTGATTTTAACCTATGAATAGAATTGCAAACGTAGATTTGTGATAATTATCATTGACGGAATTAGAGTGCTGTTTTGGTACTATCGAATACTAGTCAAGTATTTCTTTAAAAATTGTTGAGTGTTGCCAAAACAACATACAAAACGTTTTTACAAAATATAAATTTTTGTGAACATGTTCTACAATTAAGTTTCTTTCGGTTGTCGTTGTTTTTAGAACTAAGATTATTGTGTCGGTTCAATAAACATACACAGGCAGAGGGCGTTTGTCTTTTGAACTCCTATAGCGATGAAATTATAATAACGGTTGATACAAACATTGAAAAAAGGAAACAGAGTTATTAACTTATCCGAAAATATCACGTACCAAATTATATAATTTCAAAATGGTAAACCTCTTTCAAATGCAGTCTACAGTAGACTCTCACAAGCTATGATGTTAAGAAAAGGCTAAGGAATATTTGACTGGTTTCTTTATGACTGGAATAATTTTAAAATTTTATTAAAAATAAGTTTGCAGACACTGTAAACTAAAGTTTACAGATTTTTCATAAGGTTTCTAAATTAAATTTACAGATCATTTACAGCATCTGCAAACCCTGCAAAAGTATCAAAATCCTGTAAACGCCGTTTTACTAGATTTTTCGGGATACTTTACCATGTTCTATACCATGGAAGATTTTAAATGTTTCCTATTTATTAAAGTGTTTAGAAAGCCGCGCTTTCAATTTTTTTGAGATTGTTATTCCTTAAGCTATCAGTGCTAGAAGAATCTGTGTTCGGCCTGAAAAAAAGCTTAGTTTGTGTAGCAAATACTATTCTTTTGTTTAGGCTAGCGGAAATGTTAATAATCTTTGCTTTATATTTGAGAACACGTAGTTTTGATCAAAACAAAACACTTTTCGGTATAAATTTCATCCCTTACCTTTATGACGCCGTTCTTAATATAGCGTGACGCAACTTCTCTTATCAAAGTGCGCCAAAGAAAACTATATTTAAAATATTATGACAAGAAAAATTTTGGCTGACAGATTACTCCTTATTTGGAAACCTTTCACATTATTCATTATACAAACAAGTGCGTCTGCAAAGGCGATTTTCTGCTGACGTCACTTTTTACATTCTGCCTCATTAACATTCAACTTAAGTCGGAGAAAGAACAAAGGTAAACAAAAACCGACTTTAAACTTGAGAATGCTTATCGAAAACAAATGAAAGACCAAACGGCTTTCGGTTCTACAAGTGTAGCTTTAAAAAAAGAAATCGCTACTCATAAAATGCAAAACAGCTTGAGGAAAAAACGAAATTTGTAAAATTTCCAATTTTTAAAACAACATCATAGCAAGATTACTTAGCACGTCAATCTCAATTTTTCAGAGAAAGTTTGTTTTGAAACATTTCATTATTTAGCTGAAGCGTTGTTTTCAGAATGGGAAGGAAGAGTGCGCATGCCAACAAGGCAAAAATATATGTAAACAAAAACTCGCCTATTGTCTGACAGTAAAGAAGAGTTTTCATAAAGTGCGGTAAAGCTGAAAACTCCGCATGCGGTGTTTCTATAGCAACAGTTTTGCACACTTTGCTAAACGAAGAACTACGTCAGTATAGTTTCCATTTTTACCCCTTTGTAGACATTATTTCATGATAAGAACCAGTAAATTTGGCAAAGGCTCATTGTACTCACTTATAATTAAGCAATAAAACGCTTTTTCCGTGCCTTGTAATTTTTTATGCAGGATGGGGGAATGTTGAGAGAATTGATAAGAAAACTTGAAAGTCACGAGTTATAACGTAACAAACAAACAAAATTTATGAAAAAGAAAAGAGACTCGCAACTTCAGGGATTTGGTTGGGCTAGCTTTTAATTGTCGACTGAAGCAAACCGCAACTTTTCGTTTTTGGTTGCCCAGTTTAAAACCTTGATAGGCTCATTTTTATACGAAAAAAAAAATTTACTGGTTATTTGCAAGCGATAAAAATGGTGGCGGATTTCGATTCAGTGTTGCAATCCGTGTGCTCTCTTACAGAGCACGGTTTTTGCGTTCTCGACCAATGAGCGTGCGAGATTCAATTTGGGTTATGTTATAAAAGAATCAGCTATAAAGCCCGAGTTAAATTGTTCTGAAATAATTTGGCAAATCTGAGCCTCGTTGTTACCACAAGAAACAGTGTGTCATTAACTGTCAAGCTAAAAAAATTATGCTTAATTCTGACTAGATGCCAAAACTTTTTGGAAAGTATTGCCGTTGCGTTACCAACAATTTTAATTAAGATTGAATCACTACACACCATACAACCACACGCTTTGAACGACTCGGTTTAGAAGTTCATTGAATTAGAGTGAAAAAAATGAATAAATATTTTATTTTAACTCTAAAGGATGAAATGTCCATAGTTTGACTTAGATTAGGATCTAGATTTGTATTTTCAAAGAGCTTTATTGTTAGTTTGGCTGCTTGAATCGTAAAACTTTCTTTTGTTTTTTAGAAAACTGACTTTAAGAATTCAAAGCCCGGTATATCTAACGTACAATTGACTAAAACAAGGTGGAGCTTTCTATAAGTCAAATGTCAACTGACGAGGTGCGAGAGGCAACGAAATCGAAATCCTGTCTGATCATTGCCTCCAGCTGCCACACACAGCTGATTTTTCGTCGTAAGCACAGTTTCGCGGCCATTCAGATGAAAATCGTGTGGTGTATGACGGGTTTTACGAGGTTTTTGTTAAACGCTTTTTTTGTAAGAACAACTTTATAAGAACGAGGCTCAGATTGGCCAAAGCTCAATAACAATTTAAGAACGAGCTGAAGTTTGGGCTTGATAGCTAATTCTTTTGAAAACTTTCCTGAACTTCGATCTTTAACTGAACATTAAAGAATAAACAAGAAATTCTTCGCAGTTTATAGTCACTGGAAAAATTTCGGCGAACCACGATAAATTCTCAGGGATAAATTGACCAAATTCGTTTTCCAATACAGTCATAAACAATGTAAAAGTTTGGCTTTGTTTTTCTTCGATTTAAACACACATAGAAATAAGAACATTTTAAGAACAATTTGAGGCTCAAATCACCGAAAAATTAAGAACAATTCAAGCGTCGGCCAAATTTACTGGTTCTTATAGAAAAAGCGTATATGCTAGATCTGAACGGTCAAAAAGATTGGCCCACCTCACAGCGCTTGAGTCAACTTCAGTTGCCTACTACATTAAAAGGTTTTTGCTTAAACGTAATCCTCTTTTCCCCTCTTTTTTATTGTATCGTTGCATTATTTTTACAATGGTTTACTGCTACTCTTCGCACGAGATCTATTTAAGCTCAACATAATAATAACTACATATATCAATTCTATCATGGACTGGCCCTCAAACAAAGGTGAAAGAATTCCACTTTGTTTTAAATTATTTACGTTTTCCTCTTTGAAAAGCTTTTTTTTTCTCTATGTCATTAAAGTATTTCAATTGTTGTTTGAAAGCTGCCAGATTTGGTTAAACTAATTTGGTTTTGCTTAAAAATACGAAGTACCTTGCAATTAGTAACATCAAATTAATCATAACACTTTTGACGTATAGCAGCAGTGAGTTTTGTGGTTTTTGTTTAAAAAAATTCATTTCTGTTAAAAACAGCCATAAAACTTTTAGTACTCAAGGGAATAATTCATTGAATAAAGTTATAACAATGTGACTGTTATAGCCAGAGTTCAACGTTTTGAGGTAAAGAAGATTGTTTCTGCTTCATGCCTCGTGCTTCGTCATTGGCTCATATTTCTGGAACAATATTCCTCTATCAGTTAGGTCAAAACCCACAAAACATCTTTTAAAAAGCACATAAAACAATTTTACCTTTCCCAATATTAACATATAAACATGCACAGTCTCTACCTTTATGTTAAGCAAGAGAGAGAGAGGGATATGTATACTTGTATTTCTTTATGCATATCCCTCTCTCCAACTCTCTTTTTTTCCTGCATTACACATACTTTTGAATTTGATTGAACAATGGGCTAAAGGGCACATTATTAGTAACCTATTTAGTGCCCTATCTCTTTTCTATAACGAATTATTTATAAATACTAAGGTGCTAACTCTGTAAATATTGCCGGAAAGAGATAAATAAGAAATACAATACAATACAAAAATATGCCTCCTGTTACGTCATAATCGCGTGCTTCAAGGCTTAAAAAGGAGCACGAACGGCGAGAAAAGGTTTTATTTTCAAAAATTAGTATTACTAAAGGGTTCTACTTTTCATCTGGAACTTAAAAAATAAGCTTGATTGGGACTTTAATCTAGTGATAGAACACTGAGGTTTAAAAGACAGGTTTTTAAGAAAATGCCCTTTCTATGTAGACCAGTTTATATGGTTATAGGTCTTTATTTTCTTAACAAGTTTGATTTTTCATGCAAACTTGGATATTTGGTACTTTCCATATTTTAGCCAACCTCGTCCCCTGAACTTCCCCGCCCTCTTCTTGGGGAAAGGCCTGGGGACGAGGTTGTATTTTAGGCCATGTTTACATGCCTTATGAGTGCATAGACTCTCTCTTTCAGGTGGTATTATCGGCCCTATCTTTCTCAAAGGGGGCAGGGTGGGCTATGATGACTTGAT
>JANVCF010126427.1:0-11806 GCA_025388745.1 Hydrozoanthus gracilis
TGAGCTGATAACCGAGATTGAATGAACCAATCAGAACGCACGAATCGCAATATTCGAGATTGAAAATTTAATAATAAGATATATGCAATTGGCAGCCCAACGTTGGGCGGTAACGAGATTGATTTCGGCGTTGTACGCAGCACTTCTTGAGCTACAGCGACAACGACAAGGAAATGATGACACGGAGCCGAAAAAGTAATGAGATACCTCGGAAGAAATGCCGTAATTATACTTATATACACTAACTAGGATATTCATCAATGTTGCCTCAACCCCAGTTCAAGTCATTTTGGTACTGAACTTCTCCAAGACAAAGTATGTTTAAGTTCACCGTACTTTTGGCAGTTCTATATGAGCAGAATAAATTGGTAAAGAAAAAGCAAGGTAGTAGCTGCCTGGAATAGCCATAAGGGTTAAACATTAGCCAGGCACTCAGAACTTTATTTAATTGAATAGGTAAAGATTGGGGGATAGAGATTTTAATTTAGCATCAAGCGGGCTGTTCAGGCTAGCTTCTTGCTAAAAGATTCCATAATTAGTTCTCGCTTTTGGTTTTATAAAGGCTTGTCTATAGCTAGAAGAGAGTCTTGTATTATAATTATATGTTCTTTGATTGAATGAAAACAGTCGTCCAATATTTAAATTAGGTTGTACATTAAGATAAATATACATAAAAATACTTATTTGAACTTTCACAAGATAAAAAATCTAAAGAATATTTACAAGTACTTTTGAATAAGTGGGCTAGAAATTTGATCATCGAATTTCGAAAAAGTTATAATTCTGACGGCACGTTTTTGTATTTTGTAATGTGTAATATATAAAAGCGCGAACTAAATATGGCATCTTATATAACATATGTAAAATAAGTTATTAAGTAATGAGAAAATGAGAATCAATCAAACACAACAAACTGTGAAAGTCTTCTAAGCTTGTTCAATGAAAGTTTGGCATAGCGAACTTACATTTAGTTACGCTTCCTTACACGTTTAGATTGAGAAAGATCGAGAAGGTACGCAATGGCCGTGTTCTGGCTTTTAGCTTTTTCTAGTTGACCAATTATTCGACAGTACTCGAATCTTTTCATTTGGTACTCATGCAGTGCGCACGCATTAAAATTAAGATTTAATTGCTTGCCATACGTTTGAGCTAAGTGCGTTGCGATTTAGTTTACTGTTACGCAAAGCTTCTAATAAAAGTCGCCAATGGCAACAAATTAATTATGTTTCAAGCAACGTCATGTTTTTTGGGTTGCCTTTTAATCAGTGAAAAATTATGCTCGGTGATTCCCCAAATTTATCACAAAAAATGTGCAGCAGAGAGCGGCTAGATGTCAATTTCTTAGTTTACAAGCGCTGCCGTCGTCTGAAATCTTAAATCGGTCTTATTATTTCTCAAAATTTTTATAAAGGCTTAAGTTTCGGTTTATGTCTTTTTTACACACTCCCTTCTTATCGTTTTTATCAAGTTTTTATCAAACTGTCTCGAGAAGGGGAAGTTATAAGTTCAGCCGATAAAGAAATGCTTTATAGACAGTTTATTCACTCGCACAAAACGAAGTTAATTAACTACGCTGTAAATTAGCTTTTATAAAAGGATTCTCAACTACCACCATGATAGGATTGTGTTTCTAATCTAAATGTGTTTGAAAACAGAAACTTAAACAGGTGTATAGATTTTTACATTTAAAGAGTGAATAGAAATGAAATTAGAAGTCCCTAAGTGAGTTCTGTTCGTTCCTCGTTTTTCAGTTTAAAAAATGGAGTTCTTTGACCACTTGATTCGCTTTATACACACTCTTTTATTTTGTAATAACCTTTTTTTTTTAAGAACACGAACTGGAAAACCGCCAAAAATTTAAGATTATGTTTAAAACATGCTGAGGCTGAGAAAAGGTGAAGAATATTTATTCATGGTGATAACCTATTACAAATAATTCATACGGTGTTATTAAAAATTTACAGTTATGGTGGGCTTCTTGTCTAAAGTTCGCAGATAACAAAACGTTTCATTTACCAAACCGCAGTTCTTACAGGCATAACACTTGAGACAAACTGGTAAGAAAGGTAGTAGCAGCAAATACTAATATTACTACACAAATGTACCATATGTGTGTATTATCAAAATCACTAATAAAGATATTTTAAGAAAATGTTAAGAATATCCCGAAATTGTTTAAAAACTTTCAGCTTCAGTCGAAAAATTGGACGTGCTTAAAAAGGGCGTACACGTTTGAGAGAAAACTTTCTCGAATAATCTAGTTTTGGATTTTGAATGCACAATTGCATTAACTCTTGAGTGTTTTAAAAGTCTTTTGCCAAGTGGTTCGTAGTTCATAAAAGGAATAATCTTGAGCGTGCTTTGCCGAAGCCTGATAGAGAACTTTTCGTTTCCGAGGACTGATTAAGCGAGTGGAACAAGATCTGAAAAAGATTACAAACAATACAACTCTTAACCAAGGCCTTTTAGTTCTAAGACAATGTTTGATACACATACAAATTTTTTACTATTTTAGGTATAGATTTCGATATGGTTTTATGTTTTTTGATGAATGTTTTAAAACGCACACGTTTTTGTTTTAAATAAGAACTAGTAGATTTATCCGTGGCTCATTGTTTTTAAGTTTTGGCAATTTGAGCCTGGAATTGTTCTTAAATTGTTCTTACTTTCATTCGTAGATTAAATCGAATGAAAATTAAACTAATCGCAAGGTGTTGCAATACAAATACATTGTAAGGAACTTATTTCTGGGCAAGTGTATGGTATAGCGTGGCATTGACTTCAAAGAGAAAAACTGAGAATCTTTTTTATCCCCTCTGTATTGAAAAGTAAAAGATTGAAACTGAGTAGAGTTTACAAAATAGCTATCAAGCGCAACAGCCTCAGCCTGTTCTTAAATTGTTTTTAAATTTTAGCCAATCTGAGCCTTGTTGTTCTTATTAAAAAAAGCGTGTAAACTGTGGAAAAACGGAATGTACAAACTAAATTTTACTTTGCCTGTCAGGCCTGACAGTGATTCAAGTTCAAATGCTTTCGTGGTTGACAATTTATGACTGAAAAAATCTTGAAAAGGGTGTCTCAACGTAGCATTGTGTTTGTATGTATGTACATGTATGTTTAGTAAAATAAATATATATACAAAATCTAAAAGTTGCAACTTTATTAAAATTTTAAAGATAGAATATGGTTTTGTGAGTACAGTTTCTTGTCTTTTAAATTGAAGCACGCTTAACTCTTTTCATTATAATTGGACCCACAAGAAATTTTATGGGCTTTCCACTGAGTCGGATATTTGGAAAATAACAAGACGCAAATATGGTTTTGTGTAATTAATTTTTGTTTTACCACTTAAGATAAACTATTCATTTTGTACTTTATTGCGAAACATGATAGATAAATTGTGGTCTTATAACACCTTTATCGTGGCTAGAACGGACAATTTTCATCATTGAATTTTGTGCGAATTAGGGTAACGAAACAAAATTCAAAAACTATGTTTTCGATATAATCAATGAAATATTTACTACCGCAGAAATTAAAAAATTAAAAAGAATAAAGAAGTCATGAAAAGTTGGGCTTACGTCGCTCTACGCACATTCGTAATCAATATAATTTTGCTAGTTTATTAAGACAAAATTTGCAGCGGCTTCCTACGTTTCCGTCCTTACTTTCCAGATTTCTCGTCTTTGAAGCGGCCGAAACAAACAAATTTAACAAACTCTGCACACGGTTTGTATTTCAAAAGAGCAATAAAATCGTAAAATTAGAATTTTATTTAGCCAATTATCAATGGTATTGACTTCAGTGCCGACCTTTTATCAAAATTTATCTCCTCTCTAGTTGAACTTAAAAATGTCAAAAGTGTAAAGCAACATCAATATTTGGTGAAAAGTCATCCGTTAAAATATTCTTTCTGTTCTGCAAACAAAAAGGGATTGTTTAAGGGTATTGAAAAATTATCTTGTTATAGGTCGACTGAGAGAAAATTTTTCGACTATTCAATTTGTGGACAGAGAAATTATGCAAAGTCACTAACTTTTAAAAATGTCAATAATTCAAAACACGCCAGAAAAAGGAAGTGGTTCCTTTGTTGAACTGAAAGCGTGTGAGCTCAACTTATGTTAAAAATTCGACTTGTTAACCGATAGGCACTGCTCGGCTGTCCCCCTGTTTGTTAAATATCAAGATTTTCCACTTTTAGATTATAATTTTGTCTGGAACAAAGGAAGAGACGCTTAGAATTTCAATTGCTTGCGGAAATGACAAAAGTAAGAGAAATAGAGATGAAGTTAGACCTGTGACAGGTGCTCCATTTTAAGCGCCGAATCCGAGCGGCTTGGCGAAACACATAAAAGACATTGAAACTTTATTTCTTGGCATCATTTAGGAGCTGAACTCACTAGAGTAACAACTTTACAAAAGATAGACGTGTGCACATCAATACACAATAAAATTCTGGTAAGTTATTTTAACTATAGCTAGTTTTTTTGCCTAGTTTAATTGTAGGAAGTCTTTCGACGTACGTCTTGTTTGCACGATCATTTAAAAAATTTCTCCATAGTTTGTTAAACAAATACTTGCAAGGATTTAGCTTCATATAAATAATCCGGTGACATTTAGAAAGTCCCTTGTTATTCTACCGCTGAACTGGCTTTAGAAGATAAGCAGATGAGTAATTCTGTGGGAGATACAGGAAAGATTGAACTTCTAACTAAAACGAGGTGATTTCTTAGACAGTAAAAGGTCAAATGAAGCGCGTTTCAAATATGTTTTGTTAGGACAAAATTGTAGAGCTGCGCACTGCTGAATTGGTTTAAACTCATCACAAGGTATTTTTGTCAACGTTCGTAACTTCCCTTAGCCACGAAGGATCTCTATGTATAAGTAAACCCATTATCTTCCAGCTTTCCGTTCTCTGTACTCTTGAACGGTGACTCGACTTTAAAGCTACTGTATGCGATTCAGTTTCTTTTGCCTTTGGCAAACTGGAATGACGGTATACCATGACATTACTACATTATTATTGAATTAGATTTTGGTATATAGTGAATTAAAGCTTAATTGGTCCCAAGTTTTTCGCAAATGCTTTCTACAAACAGTTTTGTTTCAAAAGTTATCAAATAACGTTGTTCTTGATTCATTTTCTACTATTAACTTTTCAACAGATCAGTCGTGAGCTTCAAACCCGTATGTCTTTTTCGACTCTTTGTGCGTGTTGGTCGAGAGGTTGTCCAAATTAAAAACCAAACTTAATCAAAAAAGCTTCACTCAGTTACCTACGTTTTTTTTTAGAAAAACAACTTTATAAAAACAACGAGGCTCAGGTTGGCCAAATCGAAGAACAATTTAAGAACAAGCTGCATAATGAAGCTCGGGCTCGATAGCTAATCTTCAGTTTTGAACTTTAAGTTTAATGATCTGCTTCGATCTTTAACTGAACAATACAGAAATAATAAGTAAGAAATGCTTCGCATTTTATAATCGCTGAAAAATGACTCAGCCGAATCCACGATGAACTTAATCAAATTCTTTTTCAATACGTGTAAGTGTGAATCTTCGATTTAACCACACCTGGAAATAAGAAAAATTTGAGGCTAAAATCACCAAAAAATAGTAAGAACAATGCAGAGACTCGGCCAAACTCACTGGTTCTTTTAAAAAAGCGTGTTTGAGCACAAATGTTTTCAAGGAATTTAACCCGGCAATACTGCAGGTTTTAAGACAAGCACTTTTACTAAAGTTTTGTTGTAAGAAGTTGATGTTTTTGCGAGAAATTATACTGTATTCGTATTTGATTGGTGGCGAACCTTCTAACAAATTTGTCCATGATCAAGTGAACGATCGCGACTTCATGTAGCCTAAAAATGCTGTTACAAAAAAAAATGAACACAGTTTTAAACCATTTTAAACTGTTCTGCTTCAAGTTTACAGTGAGCATTTGAAGTTTGTTGAAATTCTGAATTCTTCAAGCACTCATTCGTAGCTTAACCGACAAAATTATCAAAGTCGACACAGAAATGTTCGTTTTTCAGTACACTGGGATTAGAATAGATTTTTATACCTTCATAGCCGAAAACTAACTTCCTTGAGCACAAAAAATCTAATACTACATTGCCATTAACCTAAATTAATACTACACGCTATTTTCTCTTATAAGAACAACTTTATGAAGAACAGCGAGGTTCAAATTGGCCAGAAAATAAAAACAATTTAAGAACAAGTTGAAGTTCGGGATCGACAGCTATTTTTTTTACCTTTACTGAATTTCGATTTCTTACTTCAGTAACAATACAGAATAAATGAAAAAAACGATTCGTAGTTTTTCTTCTTTAATCAATCACTATTTCAGTTGTAGGCTGTACACGTATATTTGACCGGAGTTAGTTCTTTCCAATGGCGGGCAGTGCATGCACATATTGCAAAACCTTTAGCTTAGTTTTTTATTGGGCTTAAACCACACATTGATAAGAACACTTTATTGTCTTGAATTTAAGAACATTTTGTGGCTCCAATCGTCGAAAATTAAGAACAATGAGCTTCGGCCAAGTTTGCTGTTTGTTATATAAGCAGTGTGTAATAATTAGCGGTTAAGCTTTCGGGAATCTAATTACAGAGTTTGAAGTTTTCGACCATCTTACAATATTGACAAGCTGGGCGGCATCACACAAATCGTGGGAAACTTCGTTTAACCTTCTCTTTGAGATAAAAGTTTAACTTGAATTCCAAATTTATCAGCTTCTCTTCATGTTTCCGCTCACAACATGGCGCCTCGCGTGCAGCGCTTCTGCGAGTTCGGCAGATCAAGATCAAAGACTGTTTGACGACGTTCACAAAATTTCGCAATCAACAATGGGTTGTTTTAAAGGTTATTGCTAAATATTCCTCTTGACGAGTTTTTGATGATTACGGGAAAAAAGTAAAGAGAAAACATAGAGCCAAATTTGAGGGGGCGAATTGCATTTTGTAACTCAAAAGGTATGGTTCGAATTCCCGGAATTATTGCGAATTATTTTTTTTCTGAATTGATAACAAACCATTAATTTTTTTAACAAAAATTAAGGTTCTCTCAATTAAAACAACATTTGGTTATCGTTATGGTTTTGATGGACGCTGTTAATTTTTTTTTCGAATTCCATGCGAAAGGTTTGTGTTAAATTCATGCAATTATAGACACGCTTTTTAAACAAATAAGAACCAGTAAATTTGGCCGAGGCACATTGTTAACTTTTTGGCGCTATAATCTGAGCCTCGTTGTTCTTATAAATGTTTTTGTAAAAAAGGCGTGTATATTCATTAATTGTATTGTTAAAATCGAAACGGACTAAAGTTAAAAAAAATAGCTATAGAGCCTGATCGAGCCTCAGTTTGTTCTTAATTTGATTTGTATTTCTGGCAAGTTTAAGCCTCGTTGTTCTTCGTAAAGTTGACATGTGGTTTCGCTAAAAGGTTATGACATATATTAAAATGCTAAGAATGTTAATAAAACAAATTCAGTAGAACACGCGCGCTGATCAGTCGAGGACCATTTTCTACAGCTGGAAAGAAATCATGAATGACGTCATCAGTTTTAATTATTTTGTAAAAGTCTTAGAAGATATTTTTCGTGTTTTCATACTATGTTGCCGTGTCGGAAACACTCGGGATTTTTGGAAAGGTTTGAGAGGGATTCCAAATATTTCCGAAGATCTCCAAAGATTTTCCTAAAATCTTTTAAAAAAATCATAAAAACGCTTAGAAACGTTTTAAAACTGTTTCCAAAGATTTCCGAATGTTCCCAGAGATTGCAAAGGTTTTCAAACTGGAAATATCTTGGGAAAATAGAATTTTTAACGAGCAACAACAAACATGTAATCGCGTCGTTCCTCGTAAAGTTTTAGTGAATCGTTAAATTTGCCTTTCGCATATTTTTAGCCTTCATAACTGCGCTAGATACACTGAAACGTCGGTTTTGTCATTGACTTTTCTCGTATCGTGTATTTCAAAATCATTTCATACAAATCGTAAAACTAATTCTAAATTTCACTCTGTCCCATGTGATTACATATTGAATAAAATCTATTCATACAAACTTTTGTTAAACGTTCTGTATCAACTTAATTAACAATAATTACGGTTTTTACCTTTTTTTAGTTTACAGAGAATGGCCAACAAGACCCTGTCTGTTGTGGTGGTGTTTTGTATCGTCATGCATGCTTTGGTTTCTAGTGCCAGAAGTAGCAAATGCTTCTATAACACTCCTATAAACCTTTGCACAGGGAAGAGGATGGTGCCACGGAGAGTGATTGCTCTGCGCATGCTCCGAGGTGGAGCCCTTGCGGAAGAGAACCAGAGGTCAGTATCAGATTATGAAAAGGTATTTAACGTCAGCGGTTTCTTCAGCTCTTTGAGAGTGCTGTTATCAATTGAAGCCGATGGCACGCCCATTACCCCCCCCCCTTCTGTCAGTGCTCCGTTTTAAAGGTAAAGCGTTGCATTTGTATGGCGCCTTTTCCAAATGAATGCTCAAAGGCGCTAGTTTACAATGATCAGCTTACCTGGGGGGACCGGAAGCATATATAGGCGCCTCAGGCAGCCGATTCAAAGTGGCCCATGTATGCTGGTACTCGTTTACCGACCCCGGAAGAATGGAAAGCTGAGTGCCCTTTAGCGGGAAAGAAGGTCACCTAAATATTCAACCCTCGACCAGGCCGGGGATCGAACCGGGGACCTCAGGATTGGGAGGCAGAGATCTTGCCACTGCGCCAGCCCCTCTGCTTGTGAAAAACGGGTATTCAAAGCTACACTGATCAGAAGAAAGTCGAAATAGACGTGCTCTCACTCGAACTGGGGACCTCTGGCTCCAAAGGCCCCGCACTAACCGACTGAGCTACGCCTGTTCCTATGTTTTGTTATAACACTGAAATGATTGAACTGGGGGCCTCTGGCTCCGATGGCCGCGCACTAACCGACTGTGCTATACGCCTGTTCCTATGTTTTGTAATAACACTGAACTGATTGAACTGGGGGCCTCTAGCTCCGAAGGCCGCGCACTAACCGACTGTGCTATACGCCTGTTCCTATGTTTTGTAATAATTTGAACTGATTGAACTGGGGGCCTCTGGCTCCGAAGCCCGCGCACTAACCGACTGAGCTACGCCTGTTCCTATGTTTTGTAATAACACTGAACTGATTGAACTGGGGGCCTCTAGCTCCGAAGGCCGCGCACTAACCAACTGAGCTATGCCTGTACCTTTATTTACTGCATTACACGTTCAGCGCAACGCGAGGGGACTTAGTGCCGACCCACTAGCTACCCTGGGGAAAATTTCAGCTTTCAATTGTAATTTTTAGGGTAATTTTAAAACCGAAAGGTATTTTTTAGGGTGGAAAATTTCTATCCCTTGGTATTTTTTAGGGTAGTTTGAGGACTTTTCCGACGGTCATCCCTACCCTTTTGACCCCGGAATACCCTCCCCCGGGAACAGATTGCAATGTAGTCTCAAAAAAAATTGGGCCCGCTCGTTTAAAGGTTGATTAATTCTGCCGTCCAAACACTATGTTCTGCCTCATTATTACTGTTTATCGCTGCTCGATGGCACATTTCTTCCATGTTTTGGTCAATAAAATTTCGTAAGGCTTCGTTTCCCGCCACGCGCCTGCAGCCTAAGGTTTCGGCCAGCGGAAGGAGTGAATCAAGAGGGAGGCCAGTTTAGCGATATTCAAACCTCTGTAAAAAAAGTCGCGTTTTATTCGATTCCAAAACTTTTTCGGCAATATAATTTTTTTGTTCCATAGATGAAACCCCCAAACTCAGCCCGATTCCTTTAGTGGCAATTTAACCCACATTCGTGTTTCTACGATCCGTTTACTAATTTAGCTTGGAAATTTGTGGTTAACATGTTTGTACTGTTGGAAATTCTGATTGTTTGTATGCAAAGTAAACCTTTTATTGCAAAGAAATAACTGCTTGAGATTTTCACTTAACCCAGTGTCAAAATTAACTGCTTATTAAACAACTGGGCCTAGTTAAAGCATTATAAAGACCTGTACCACCTTCAGTTGTAACTCAACATTCGATTCCTTTCGGCTGGCATTTTGCTTCAAAAATCAAATGCTGCTTCAACTAGCCAGCAATTTAAATGCATGCTCACGCACGTTATAGACAAATCACTGCTTTGAGGAGTACTGTGGGCTCAAAACATGCACGCTGGAGATGCAAGAACAAATATGTCAGTGGATTGCAAAATCCAGACTAAAGAATTATAACTTTCTGTTTGATTTATTTTTCAAACAAAAGAAAGTAGTGCGAAACATGCCGTACGACGATGCAACGTACGAAACCAAACTAGTTGCTTAATGAAGCTTCTGAGCTGAAAAACTCGTGAAAGCATACTGTCTTCCTCCAGACACGTCGTTAAATAAGTCAGTGATCACTTTGGTGAACAGAATACTTCCGCTGACAATTATTAGAGTATAACATTGAATCTACCTCTCTTTTGTTGCAAAACCCAATAATCACCCACTACAAAACAAAAGAAAGCAAAAATTTTTAGCTCGCAGCACTTCACTTTCTTATTATAGAGACAGCTATTAATTTGTCTTTTTAACGCCTAAAATGATTTATCGTAGAACCTTCGGAGAGAAGTTGAAGCATCTCTTGGCTCAAAATTTGGAAAGAAATACCTTTTATTGAAACAAATGAAATGTCCAAACCCAGACGCCTTGTTGAGTCCATTGTTCTAGTCTTTATGTGTGTTTGTTTTTGTTTGTATGTTATTGGTTCATCTTCATGCCTTCCTAAACTTGTAACATAACCAGACTAGTGTCTAATTCGAAAACCTACAGTTTATTTAGACACTAGGCATTTCCTAGATTGTCATATATATTTAGTTTTACTTGCTTCAATCACTCTAAACAATACTTGACCTAAATATATTCTTTTTTTCCTCTTATCTTGTAAAAATTGGAAATGTGAAAAAAAATGTATTGTATTGTTTTTTTTTACACAATCCTTGGTGAAAGGTTTTAACAAAGTGGATTTGTTTTTTTTTCTTTTAGAACCGTGGACGAGCAAGAAGACAAAAGACGACGAATAAAATTGTTTTAGGGGACCACAATGTAACTAAAGAACAACAGGCAAAATATCGCTGAGATCGTGGAACTATCTTCATTTAACAAACAAAATTGTGATAAATCTTACCATTCCGTAAGATCATGTTAATAGGAGCATCGGCTTGACATAATAAAGTCTAGTAGTGTAAATTATATACATGGGTTTCACAAAAAACCTTGGTTACAGACAGTTTAGCTACAAACAAACCGGTATTTCAAAAATACAATAACGTTCAATTGGTCTTAACGAGTTTATAGCAGATGCTCTTTTCCTATTAGGCCCACTCTAAGCGACGGGTAACAGAAAATCTCCCCCTCTCTATTAAACCAATTCTAAAACAACAGAGAGCAGTCAATACCCCATCTTTATTAGACTTACTCATAAACAACAGTAAACAGAAACTTGGCCCCTCTCTATTAAACCAACTCTTAGACAGACAACAGAAAGCAGTCAATGCCCCCTCTCTATTGGACCAACTCTTAGACAAACAACAGAAAACAGACACTTGGCCCCTCTTTTGTAAATCGACTCTAAAACAACAGAAAGCAGTCACTGCCCTCTCTCTATTAAACCAACTCTTAGAAAAACAACAGAAAACAGACACTTGCCCCCTCTTTTGTAAATCGACTCTAAAACAACTGTCGCGTTCTCGACTCCAGCGGACACGGGGTGTTGTGGAGTCCAGCTCGCCAGCTCAACCACAGTACAGTAAAT
>JANVCF010126648.1:0-22811 GCA_025388745.1 Hydrozoanthus gracilis
TAGAATATAGGAGGAAGTTGTTATGTGCTTTCCCGAGCAACCTCTATCGACGGATAAGTAAGCTGAAAATAAAAGCTTTTCGATATTTGTCGTTGTTTTCTTGTAATGGACAAAACCATTTTTCAGTTATTTCGATTATAACTTGAGAATCCAGAATCCAGGTCCTACTTCAATGTACATTGACCCAAACAAAACGATACGCTCGTAGTCACATTCAACAAATGCCTAGCCTCGGATGCAGCTAATGTAAATTAGCATAATTTAACTTTGTTTTTTAGAACCAGCTTGCCTTGGGGTATATATCGATCTTAAGACTCTAGAACAGCTCATCGTGACTTCGCTTCTTACTAACACAAGTCTGCAAGCTTCTATACCTACTACTGAGTAGGTCATAAAAAGAACGAAGTGCTGCCTAATGATCGATGCGTGGGTAAAGCACTCCTATTAGATAGTCAATTGTTTGAATTCAGTATCAAACATGCTGTGAGTGATCAATGACTGATTGTCGGTCCTCGAGTTGACAGCGACGCTTTCGTTGAAAATAATAAAGCAGAAAGAGCTATAAAAGCACACTGCCTCCCTCTCGAAAGCTCGTTCAAGTTCTCGGATGCTTGATAAATGCTTCCTTGCTGTGAATTCGATGCATTATTTATTCCTTATTTAACCTTTCTCTAGGCGATGTAGTAAGTCACAGCATTTAAAAAAGTCTGACAGATTAACAAGTAAGTAAACAAATTTAGCATTTTACGTATACAGACCCAAACGAAGCCTTTCGAGGTCGGTTTATGATAGCAAACTTACCTTTAATCTGTACCCGTCATGTGCATCTACAGCCGGTAAGATTTGCGAGCTTGTGGTCCCGTCTAAAGGTTAAACATATATAGACATAGTAGATAGCAATAGTAGGAAATTAGGAAAATTAACGAAACTGTTTATTGACCGTACAAACATAGGAATTTAGCAATACTCCAACACTACATGTACATAAAAGCATTCTTTAAGTTAGGTAAAACTCGTCTCAGTGTAGCTTTGTTTTACAGCGACAGAAGCGGATTTGTCAGGATACGAGTGTGAAGCGGGACCATGTCTGATCCGATCGACACTCCGACCCGATATTATAAACAGCTGGTTTTGAATACCCAGCATCATTAGTGCTTTGGATAACCAAAGAAATCATCTTTTATGAAACTTCAGTGACTTGATTTCGCTTTGTTATATATTTCCGATCAGAATAATTTTATTCCGAATAAGTCTTCGTTGTAACGTCACGTTTGTTTTAAACACCACTCGACTGATGAAGCATGTGATTAGCACGAGAAGGTCAGCAGGTATAGCATGGTATTGAGTGTAATATTGTATGATATCTCACTGACTTGCTTCTTAATTCTCAACGTTTTGAGTATTGAAAAATATCCTCTAGTTTTTGACAAATTTCCCGTAAGAGGCCTCTCGTGCCATTTGAAGAGATTTTTATCCATTTTCTTTTGTTCTCAGAACTGATATTGGTGACAAACACGCAATTTTAATTTAGGGGATTCCCCACACTCGTCTGACCGCATTGTTCAAATATAGACATGCAGGAGATTTCGTTGACCGTTGTAATGTGCTTCATCGGTGCATTGCGACCTTGACACTTTGATAGTGAGATCTTGCAATACCCAGTTGTAAAACTTTATTTTCACAAGCTGAGATCTTATTCAACCTTAAAAGCTCATCGCGTTGGCAAGGTAAGCTTCACAACCCTACAAGCTGTGTCAGTCAGTATTTAACATCAGATTTAACCGTCACATCTCATTATTGACACATTGACTAGCATAAGAAATAAGTTCTTTCTATAGCCTGCCGTAACTTTTTGAGTAAGCGAGCTTCATGTAGATATTTCGGTAGCTGACAGTTGAAGCGTTTTGATGGAACAATTGACACTTTGAATGTAGAACTGGAACCTAAATGAACGGTATTACATGAGCGTTTGAACGTAAACGTATAGTATTACCTGAATGAACGGGTGTTACCTGAGCATAAAAACCGGTTCTCGGTCATTGAAGTATTTAGTTGCTGGTAATTTAGATTACAATGTTGAAGCAGAATTCTAAAATCCTCTGTATTAACAACGGGAAATGAGCTTCGATTCCAATGAGATTGCAGAAGTTTGTCATCACATTGCACAAATTAAGGCCAAAGGGAAAGCATTTTAACTAGGTAGAGTTAAAGCGCATGCGTAAATTTTTAGCCAACAGCCGGGGACCAAAGTGCCTTTTCAAGCCATGTAGGTCTAGTTTAGACTGCGAAAGATCACGTTTTTGCCTTTCGGCATAGAAGAACAAGTTGTATAGTAATTCTGGCAAAATATCATCTCAGGGCTACCAATGCAACACACGTGACAAAAACAAACTTCCTCTCGATCTTTTATCATAGAAAATTTCTCCAACAAGCACGTAAGAGTGTCTACCTGCATGGGCCGGGTTGTTCAAAGGCTGGTTAACTTTGACCCTAGTTGAAGCCGGCAAAACAATAATCTTTTCTCTAAGGAAAGGTTTACGGTTGTTATAAAATATTGTTCAGATTTTTGCTCGTGGCTATAAAGACCGCGCACAAGCGTAGAATGTAGGTTAGGGATTTTCCCCTTGGTAGGTTAGTGTTAATGGGAGTTGATTGACTTTTGAGGTTTCTCGCGAGTTTTTAGCTGATACGTGAAATTCGATAAGATCTTGAACTGATTACTCAAAACAAATTGTGGAAAATTGCTGATTATCGAGGATCGACGAAAAAGTTACCGATTACGAAGAAGTTGTTCCCCTCGCCCTCCTTTCATCGAGTCTTTCACAACAACATGAATTACGCTGCAAAATGTTGCTATGCAAGTTATGTAACTTATTTGAAAGACCCTGAGAGTAAAATCAGAAGCTGTTTATAGTTTGTAAAGTTATAGCCTTCTAAGAAACAGAACACTACTACTGGGACAACTAGAACTGAAATATAGCACGGGTTGCACTCGCTTCTAAACGATCACTCTTAATGAAAGATCGATGTGCAGTCCAAAAGTCAGTAGTTCTATTTATGTCGCTTCTATATTTCCAAAAACACACCACATGCACTTGTTTTAAAATACCTTTCAAAGTGCCTTTGTTTTAATTTAAGAGGGCGACTGACTCAATTCGTAAGGTATGTGCACAACGTGGAACAGCCAACGCAATAAATTACTGCATGCATGCACTGGAAAAGCCGACTTTCTTTGTAAATGTAAATTTACCGGCTTGCGTGACGTGTATTAAGAGCAAAATTTGCAAACATCACTTACGCAGTTACGGACCATTGAAGGATGAATTTTAACAAAGCCGCGGCTTCAAAGCTCTGCAAAAACCCATTGTTAAGTTTTAAAAAAGTCAGAAAAGGCCCATCGGAAGTTAGGTACAGGAGCCAATCGTTGAAACGAAAATTTAAGAAGGTTTCTTTATAACTTACAACCTGAAATATTCACAACACGAAAAACTATTTCATGCAAGAGACACGGCCGTATCTTCTGCTGTGACTACAATCCTGGACTCGTAGTTGTGCTCAGGATTTTGTTACCATCCTATATATGACTCGAGGAAAACCATAAAAAGAACATACTTGTTGTTACTGACAGAGTCACTACTGATTAAAATAGAATCAATTCTAAACATTAGTTTGGTAGATTGAGATTGAGTTAGAACACGTCATCAGAAAGTATTTTTCCACAATTAATAAATGCAGGAGAATGTATTAGTGAGTTATTCATTACTTCGTTTATAAATTCTTCACTAAATTGGTTGTTTGACGTGGGTTCTTCATTTACATTATGTCACCAAAGCCACGAACAGTCCTTACTTCCAACACCTTGCGTGAGAACTATACAATGAAAACCCACGTATAAGAACGAGATTTTTCCAGCTTAGCCTAAACAGGTTCTTATAGAAATGCCGCATGGCATTGAGTGTTTGGTACTTATAGGTTCTTAATATTCGATAGTTGCTCCTTAAGTTGAACAACTATCGAATACTTACTTAACACTCCTCGTTCTTTAAAATCTAGGGCGCCTTAAAACCAAGAACAATACTAGTTGCGGGGTGTTCGATGTTAATGCACTAGCGGTCAGAATAGATAACTATTACAGGGCACACTTGGTTGGAACAGACTGCAGTGTCAAATAAATGTCTCGAATACAGCAGTGATAACCATGCACATACAGTAAATGCACACTGATCTTTTCAAAGTAGCATGCTTATAGGCTTTCATGTCGCACTAAATAGTGTGTGCTTCTGGTGAACAGGAAGTAAATTAAAGCCAATTAATTCTTGTTAACTCTATGAACCTTAATTACTGAAAGCTATATATACACTAAAATATATTTCCTTCTTTTTATTTGTATTTGCCTTCTTTTTTGTAAAATAAAAACCTGATGAAAACAGTTGTAGGCTAAACTAGGCTTTTACTGTATTATGCTCAGGTAGTTATCTGTTGTTAAGTTTACATGTATGTTTTCGGTTCTTGAGAAACGGATTAAGAGGGTTCATTATATTCATATTTGAGGGAAAACTAAAGTTTTTTTGTTTTATGTCAGTATAGATGTTGGGATTTAAAAAATTTTGTTCGTAGACATTACGTCAAGCTGAAACTTGTCAAAAATATGGCCGCTTTTTAAAAGAATTTAAAAATACTTCCTTGTTTTTGTTTATAGAAGGAAAAAGGAAGCGCAAAGAATAAATTGATTATTGATAACAGTTAACTTGAACTCTGGAAGATGTGCGCAAAATCATGCAGAACGAACTGCAGTTTTAGAATGTTGTGTGTGAATGTAATTGTAAAGATAAGACGGTACAGAAAGTGATCTGTGCCTATGTGCAGATATGAGAAATTGAGAGATAAAATCTGAAGATTACATAAAAAGAAAATACCAAAAAATCCAGGAAAAACAGAATGTCTGGGAATCATAGTTTCCGCAGTGGCCAGGTTGGCCATTTATATCCTATATTTAATTTATAATCAAATGAATTTCTCGTAAAGCAGAGTGAAGTTATCACAGCAGTATTTAAAGAAATAACTTGCATGGCAGTTATAAGTAAACCGAAATATTTTGAGTAAGCTGGAGATCAACGACCTGAAACTGACTGTATATAGTTTTACACCGTTTGCATCAGTTAGTTTGGGAATTTGTTTTTATATATGTATGCTCCAATGCACGTTTTTAAGCTAGTTGTTGTTGCCAAGAAAAGTCAGGTAAACTCTAGTAAAGACTGATCCTCAATGCAAGCCGTACTTGATCTGTCACATTGATGCCGATAATCAGGTTGATAACTGAAATAACTGAGCATTTTGGGGCGACCGGCTTTAACTAGTCGTAAAATGCTAAAACACGACGTAAACAAATTACGTTCACAGCTGTTGGGGAAGTCCCTTTTTTTTATGGGCAAAACACAATTTAGTTTCGAAATCGACAAAACCACGTACGTGTTAATGAGTGTCAGGTAAGATCTCAGGAAAAACAAGCCACTCGCAGTAATTTTTTTACAAGTTACTTCAGTCTGTTCAAATTTACTTTGGTTTTCGTGTTTGCTCGCCTTTGTACGTTCGAACTGGCTGACAAATGGAGTCGTTAAGCTGGTGAGTTAAGTACCCTGACATAGATAGTTATTATTATAGACGGCTTCAACTTCCGACCTTTACTCGATCAATCTGTGAAATCATGGTTCTGGGTGAAAATTGGCTTTTGCTTTGGTCCACTGAGCTAACTTTTCATAACAGTTTTCAACTATAGCTCATAGTTAAGAATTTCATAGAAAGTCAGAACAGAGGATCAAGGCAAAGGCCCATTTTCGAAATATTGTTTCACTAACAGGTTTTGTTGATTTATTTTGGTGAGCAGCAAAGGATGAGTTATTTTCTAGCAGACAAAGTTTTTCTGAGATACCAAGCTGTTTCGATTTTAAACAGACATAAAGCGCGATTTAAGGAGGCTTGTTCCCCAAGATTAAGGAATATTTTGCGACACCAGTTTCGCTTCCGCTCTGACTAAAGCTCATATTTCAGTATCCAAGTGTAGGATATAGCAAACGTAAACGAAAGGGCGCCGACTGGAAAGGAATATTTACAGAGCTGATATCTGTTATATCGTGTTGTCCTGCTCTGGACAGTCATCTCGAATCTATTCAGTTGCACCATGTATAATTTCTAGCCTACGTGCCAGTTGCAGCTTTTCTCTATTAAAACGAAACTGGCAGAGCAACTAGACTTAGTAGCGTCGCCTTGTAGCGTCGCCACATGGTTCGCACATGTAAGAAAGATAACACCCGAGAAAAATATAAGAGGGTATTATTCTGTTGGCATTTTCCCTTGTCTCGCAGTGGCGCCAGAATAGCTACACCTGGCTCAAGAGGGTTTCGATAGACAAAGACAAAAATCCCCCCTTCTTGTCTAAAATAGAGTTTTGGGAATATCAATCAGAAATCAATGCTTAGCTTTTGAGCAAAACCGAAAAATATAGTATGAAGGTCAAATTAAGGCACACATTTACAAGTAAGATGGACTTTGGCTGTATGGAAACCTATACTATAAGCACGAAATAACCGGCAAAATCTCCTTTAGGTTTAGAAGACAGAAACGAGTTTACTGTCTGCCTGTATACTTATCGTGTCATAATTATTCGAAACGATTTTATTTATATTTTGTAAAAAGGTTGGACTTGCTTACTGAACCATACTCTGTACTACTGTCGGTTCGTTATATAATGAGGCAGTGTTAGTTAATGCCAGCGATGACGAGGTTTGTCTCATAAAGGTTTGAAAAAACTTCACCTTCAAGGCAATTTTACAATGTTAAAATGCTAGACTTTTCCTGTAGTTTGATTGGTCAAGAAAAGCTGCCGCACGCAGCATTACTGTTACCGTGCTATATTGAACGGCAATGCGTACTTTAAACCAAAATATGTATGTACATTCTGGTTTTACGAGAATTTAAAAACCCGCATTATGCTCTACTTTAGCAAACCTTCTGTTGACGTTAGTAGAGTATTGGTTTAAGGAACTAAAATGCCCACTGGGCAATATATTTGATAGTAGATCGCGCAAGACGTCAAACACTAGTTAGGGTGACGTGCGACTCGTTGCCGGCTGTTACTGACGCAAACTAGGAGTATTTGCGGAACAAAAGAAGTTTTGATGATGATCATGATTATGCTGTTAATGATGGTGACACACGATCAGAAGCTACTAATGGAGAGTGAGATGATGCTGAAGATAAAAAATCAGTTTGATAGAAAACCGTTCATCGTTCGCCGCTCATTTCTCCTTTGTGTGAAGACGAGGCCCTGTACCGTTCATCGCTACTTGCGCACCTTTGATCCGCAGTTCTACTGATCTGCGATGTTTCATGTAGACTCTTCCTACTGGACAGCTTAAGTCACCTTCTAACTGCCGTTCGCTTCCAGTTCTCCTCCTTTTACTTTCTTCTGGTTGCCTCATTAGTGCCACTCTTCACCACACAACCTTGTTTAACATCGGCTAGTTCTTTGGTTCTGACCAAGCTAAGTTACTCCCTTTATAGATGCGTAGCGACTCTTAAACTGTTGTTGTACCAATTCTTGATAATACTTTTTAGCTTCTCTGGCATGTCTTCGTAACGTTTACCAATTTTTTTCTCTAGAGCGGAAACCAAATAGATTTTTTATTTTTTTAGAAATCCAACATGGTAGGCGTGTTGTGGCTTACGTGTCATTCAGTGTTCGTTGAATGACGCCGTTTCGCACGATGAATGCTTGTTCGGGTTGTACCTAGTCGACTTCTTCTAAATCCAGTTTGTTTAGGCGCCGATTTTCATCAGCTACTGTCTAAAGCTTGGTCATGACAACTCCAAACAGCTTGCTTGCTGTCCTGAAAGAGAAGCTGTGAGTCGAAAGGCGGATTTATCGCACATAGAGAGATTACAGCTTCCTTAGCTAAAGTCGAGATTTTAGAAACTCATCTTTCAATCTGATGATAAAATAAATTTCAATGGATCGAGGTTCACTTTCTGTAATATTGGGATTTTTTCGTATCAACTGTGTATCTTACATCTTACAAAGTGATTTCTAGAATTGAGAGAGAGAGTGAACTGGCCGGTGCCACTACTGCATAAAAACAATCCTGCATGCTTTATATGTTAGATTTTCTTGCCTTGGAAAAAAGGAGTCGCAATGTACTAGGTTGGGGAAGACTCTGTCTCTTGCTATTACGATAAATTATTCAAGATTTTGCTATGTGCACCGATATCATGTACACCATATTTGGGCAAGAAGCAATCGGACTAAGCCAATGAAAACGTTTAACCGGTTCTGGGGAATCCCCTACTTCGCTATTCAGCGGTCTTTCCAGTGGCTGGCACCACGCCAACGAAAAAGTCTCTCTCGAGCTCGGCTGTGATCTGCTTTTACTGTCGCGTTTATAGTTTGTCCAGATGTTTGCTTAGAAATTTTTAGGTACTAACTAAGATATAAGCTGTATCTTGGATAGTCAACCTAAATTCATTTACTGTTGTTCTTTTTCAAAGAACATGGTCCAAACTAGAAAACTGCCGACAATAGAAAACGATCAACAAAGCGAGACAATTCAAAATGGCGTCGGCAGAAACGGTATATTTTGACATTTTGACCACCATCAGTGGGGCCCAACTTCAGACTGCATCGAAGTTCTTTCGTTTTATTTGAAAGAAGTCGAAGAAACAAAGTCAAGTAAGAGCCAAACTGCGGTTTGTACAACTTTTCTTGTCTTTTATCTGCTTAATTTCGATTCTTTCGTCTGTTTATCTGATGACCCTGACCTAATGCAATCGTTTTGACACGTATATCCAGCTAGGTTTCCTGAATTGGCCTTGAACGTGTTTCCCCTATAAAGCGAAATATAGATTTGAAATTGAAGCGGAAAGGGAAATACATGCTTTCTCCATTAGTCATGTCCTATAAACCTCCATGAGTCGCGTTGTTATTTTTTTACTTAGTAAACAATAGACCCTCTGGCTGATATACTGGGAAAGCCCCACGCATTTTTGCATCGTTGGCAAATTCCTGTTGGTTTCGGTTTTCCTTTTCTTAGTAAATCTACCAACGGATATCCTGATGTAATTCATATTTGACTACATAACAGGAATTTTCAGGTTATGTAACTAGTCTTTGATACTTGCTTCTGATGAGTGCCGCGTTTTTGCCTGAGTTTGAAATTTTTGGCGAAGATCCAACATTGTTGAATGATTCGATACACAGCATGTTAATTAGGACATGTATGTACTTGTTTTTAACTAATCCCTCTTTACATTTACTCAGATTTTTTTTCATTGACATCCTACAGATATACATATAGGGTAGCTTGGGTATCGTTAAAGTTCGTTTGTATTACGGTACAATGACATCATTCCTTTATTAACATTGTTAATTGCAACCTCAAACGCATTTCCTCCATTGTCAGTATTTTTGTTTAGGTTATTGAAATGTAACCATTCAGTAGTTGCTATAGATTTTTTAAGATTTGCATTCAGTTTCCCCAAGCCAGCACATTTTGTATTAGTTTAGATTGCTGACTAACTCACTAAGTCATTTCTAAAAATATTGGTAGCAGTTCAACAAACTTGCTTCTTTTGTGAACCTTAAATGACAGGTTGGTGGATGATACGTCACTCTTGATGCTTCAGTGAGTCCAAAAACTATAATGATCACAGTTTCAGCTACAAGTCAAAAACAACTTGAAATAGAGATGTCAAAGCTACACAAACAAAACCAGCAACTTCAGCAAGAAAATAAAGTTTTACAACTTCGTGCTACAGGGGTCCAAGTACTTGGTTAGTGCCTGTATACATTCCAAATATGTTATTAAATAACTTAAAAGTTTGAAGTCTTTGACTCTTCTTGCTTATGAAAGAAAAACTTTATAAAAACAAAGGGGCTCAAATTTGCTATAATATAAGAAAAGAAACTGAGGGTCTTTAGTTAGGAAGGTTTTCAGTTGTGGTAGAACTTCGCTGAAACTCAATTTTACTTTGCAACACAGCATAAAACATAAAAAGATTGACAGTAAAGTTTTAAGAAAAACATTGAAGGAAGTGTGCCCTAAAATTTTGCACCATACAACATTGTTTTAATTTTTTTCTTAAAAAAACTGCCCACAGAATCAAGAACAATTTTGATAAAAATTGAGGTAACCAAAATATTAAGGGCAATAAGCCTCAGAAAAATGTAGTCAGTTTCTTATGACAAAGCAGTAGTAAGGCCTTGATCGACATACAGTGTCTTTATATAAATTTCTTGTACCCAGACCTTCAATTTTTCTGTTTACTATTCATGCAGCTTTTTACATTCGGCACTTTTGACTTAAAACACAAGCAATATCAATAATCTAAAATGATTAATGTTGTTCATGTAATGATTTTGTGTTCCTAAAGGAAAAGTCCTTCAAGAATCCCAGGAGGAAAGTTCACAGCTCAAGCAACAGGTGGAATTGCTACAGGAAGCTCTCAGAAATGCTGGTGTCAAGGAACCTTCATCGGTATTCACCAGTACAACTCTGCCATCACATAGTGGGAGTGGAACTTTGGAAAGTGATCCATCTCTGCTTCAGTCTGGCACATTCTCGTATAATATATCCACACAGCCATCAGTTGATCCATATTCATCGTCCCTGCCAAATGAACAGCTTCAGTTCTCCAGTCACACAACTCCACCTTCACTGTGCTATCACCCTGAACTTCATGCCAAGGTGAGTTTCTTTCATATTTTTTCCTATTATAGTCGAGCCAAGAACAGATTTGAAAGTATTGCCATGTAATTGCCATATTGGTAACTATTTCATTTTTGAATTAGTTAAATGGTTTAGCATTACTAGTTGTCAACCAAATTTAAGATCTCAAAATAAATTGTAAAAAACAATAAAAATGTTATTAAGTTGTATACAAAGGGAATTTTGAACATGTTCAAACTTGAAGCAATTGAAAAAATTGTGTGTTAGCATTTTGTATTTTCTAGAATTTCTTCTTGAAATCTTTAGTATTGCTAATGTGGTAAATTCTCTTAAAATTATGTAAGGAACTCTACAACAAATTTGGCGAACTGAAGAACGAGCTGGAACAGCAGAACCAAAAAACTCATGCCCAAATGGAAAAACTGAAAAGTTTGGAATCTGAAGAATTTAAAGGTGAACTTAGGGTAAAACTTGGAAGGCTAGAAAATCGAATCCAAAGTGGGGCAAAAGAAGCAAAAACTCGAGAAGCTCTGATTTTTGCTTTGATATCACAAGAAGAAGATTTGAAGGCAAAGTGGGCTGCCATAGAAGCAGAGCAGGTCTGTAGACTTACCCACCAAGGAAAGGCTTTCAATAAAGGGGGTAGCTAGAGCAAAGCACTGCTACGCAACAAACCAGTGTGCTTTTTTTCTTAGGCCTTTCAGAATGAACCAGTTTGCCATTGATTTTGTAAAATCATCTTACAAATTGATAAACTAAAAATTAATGAGACTGCTAAATTTCAGAACGCTAGATTTTGGAACATAGTACTCAGAGAAGAGAATGGGGGGGGGAGTACTCAATCAATAGTGATGGGGTTGGTAGTTCAGTGTTTTTTCTGCAGTTTTCTTGCCCTTTTCAAAATCAATCGAATGGGGCACTTTTTAAGGTAGGAAATTTTCACACTTTTGTACTTTTTAGGGCATTGTTTTACATTCCCCAACAGGCATCCATATATCCTTTTGCTCCCAAGCACCCCCTACAAAAATTAACATTGAAATAGAATTCTGCTTGAACAAAGGGCTAATACCGAAGCACACAAAATCAAGACCAAGTTTGTTGCAATGTAGTTACTGTACTTTATACTCTGTAGTTGAAATCAGTTTTTGTTTACAGGAAGCACCTTTTAAGGTAAAAAATTTGCAGAGGATCAAAATTTTTTTTTGCTGCATTGTAGAGGAGGATTGTGATATTTTTGTTGTAAAATATTTTTTCTTGCTCCCTCTCTGCCATTGTATACACAATGTTCAAACTGTGATATAACAACTTTATAGGTCTCAGGAAAGCATGTATAAATAGATAATTGACACAAAAAAGATATGTAAATATGCGGTCCCTTTGTAAGTTATAAATTTAGATTTCTGTGGGTTTTATCAGGAAATAATGAACATAGATATAACTACATTGAACTGTTTTGTAATGTGCCTTTTGCAAACTCTCCAGAGAATAAAGGTATTTAGTAATTATTACCATGCACTGAATTTTGGTTAAATGCTTTTTGTAGGTTTTCCAGGAAAACGTCGTAGATCAGTTGTGGAGAGATACTGAAGAGAACAAGGAAGAGCTTGAGAATCTTCAAGATGAAATTGCTTTTTATAAAGACACAGTTGTGGTGAACAAACAGCAGTTTACGGATAAAATGGAAAAAACGTCACCTGCCTCATTGGAAGCACCTGCAAGATCTTACAAAGAATGCGAGTCAACAACAGTGAAAGAGGTACCTGAAGCAATTATCTGCATTGCTGCAGTTTGCTACAAGTATTTTTATTGTTTGTGGAAGAAACTGTAGTCTCCCTTGTTATTCAAAATACAAATATGTGTTGAATAATTGATGGACACAGTTATTGACTAATTAATAGAAGAGACAACCAATAAGAATAATTACACCAACATTTTAGGGTAAACCAAAGATACATGTAACTATATCATTATATATGACTTGTGTAAAATATGTTGTTGTGCCCTGTTTAGTGTATATGTAGGATATGCTAACGTGGGTGATTCAACCTTATAGCTTATAACTCGAGTTATAAGGTCGAATCACCCACGTTAGCATATCCTACACGTCATTAGATTGCTCTGCTGCCAGCAGGTTTGTCTCGATGGTATAGTGGTATCACATTCGGACATGAAACCGAGGGACGTGGGTTCGATTCCTGCTCGAAGCATAACAACATTTTTTTCCAAAGAAGTTCTAGTCTTTATTTAATTTATTAATTTCTTTACTTGTAATGTGCATCCGTTTCTGGATCCAGTTTACTTCTTCTGTGCTTGTATTTGGCTATTTTGCGTTTAGTTTAAAGAATGCCGCTTGGCAAATTTAAATAATAATTTTTGAACTCTAACACTTTAATGAAGAAGAATGACGTATTAACTTTTTCAAGTTCTAGCTGATAGCCTTGCTCTAGAGCCTGCTTAGAATGTTTGAACTTTCACACAGCATTTAGCCAGTACAAGTTGTGGTTCAGGGGATGCAGATCTTCAGCAGAAATGTGAGCAGCTTCAGTTGAAGTGTTCTGAGCTTGAGAAGGAGGTCGAAAAGATTCGTGGTGAACGAGATGAGGCAGTCAAACAACAAGAAGAGGTAGAAACTTAAAAAAAAATTTTTTCCACAGGAATCGGTTCAGCTTAAAACACTCCATTGAAAACTAATGCTTTAGTATAAATCAACTTTTGAATTTAATATAACAGAATGTCTGTTTAAAATTTGTTTGTTCAAGATTTGACAAGAATTTGTGGTTTCCTTGACTTTAGAGTATTTGATTTAAATCACTGTTGGCCAATGATACTGCAATTCAGATTAGTTCATTGTTATTGCACAGCCAAGTAGTTTAGTTTTGAAATTCCTAACTGTATCAGTGAGAAGTTTTTATGCTGATCAAGAACCCCTTGTTTTTTAGATTCTCGATGTAAATCATTTGTGGGACTCGCAGTACAGACAGCTACAATCTGAGACTATGAAGGAAATATCTGAACTGAAGCAGAAAATTGAACTACTAACCTGTGATAGCAGTCAGGAGAGATTTGACAAACTATGGCTAAAGACTAAAGACATGGTGGATATCGAAAGGAAGGCCAAAGAACTAGTGCAAGAAGAAAAACAGGTACTGTATTCATAATGGTTATTCTACTGCTTTTAAACTTAGAAAACTTGGTTCTGTTAATTTTGGTGCACTCAGTTAGTCGCCTCGTGGCTTAAGAGATTGTGCCAGAATCAGTAACTGATGCTTTAACAGGGTTTGAAATCAGGACGAACTGTTGTGGTGGTAATATCTTACAAACTATACTCGTACTCATAATTTACCATTTTGTATTTTTCTGAGAAGTAGCCAGTGTACCAAGCGTTTCGCAAAGTTTTGGGTGGCAGGAAATGGAACTAGCAAAAATAGTTTTCTTCTTACCCAGCCCCCTCCCTCCATGTTTTTGCTCGCTCAATCTCCCATGCGTCCAAAACTTTGTGAAAGGCTATCCAAAGAATTGCTATTTCAATTAACTTAATTAAATTAATTTTTTTTTCAATGCACCAGGTTTGCGAGGAACGCTGCAAGGACCTTGAAGAAGAATTAAAGAAGGTCAAAGACGAAAATAAAACGCTTCAGTTAAATTTTGACCAAAAAGCTAAACACGTGTCATTGCTGCAAGAAAATCTCAGCCGTCTCTCCCCGGCGTCGAGTTTGAACTATGGTGTCAATCAGCATCCACAGGTTCGTTTACTCACTGTGCTTCTTTTGCTTGTAGGTCAGGTGATAAAGTTTTAACCAAAAATTGTCATGTATTGAAAAGCCTTTTGGTATCAAAACTCAGTGTAAAGAAAACAACAGCAAAATCTTTGCTACGATAACATGGTTTGTGCGTGTTTCAAGCAACGTTAGTGCTGGGTAAAAATCGTCGAGATCGGCTTAAAATACTTTTACTTGAGTTTCTGGGCTTTCACCCGTCGTCAGAGAGTTGAAAATGTACCGCTTTAATTTTTATTTGTTCGGAAAGCCGCAAAATGGAAATACAAAGAATGTTCGAAGACCTTGCACATTCTTTGTTTCAAGTGTTAGTGAGAATGTTTTAATTTGCCACATGTTGATTGCATTTCAAAACCTTCTGTTTTGTACATGTTTTGTGCACACAAAGACCAAAAAACAAAGAAGACAGGCGAACAAAGATGGTTTTCTAACCAGAACCCATATGTTAACTATGGTTTTTGCAAGCAACCCTTTATCGATTAGTTTATTTTGTGTGGCTTGTACAATGTCTTGTTCTTACCCCTTTGTTCTGAGATGATTACCGTTCGTTTTCTAGGTCCTTCCCGTCGAGGGGCTCTCAGGTGCGACGCCTAAGAGAGCACAAGGCGTTAGCTCGATCCCAGGCCAAGCTGCCCTGTCTTCTATGCATGTACCACCAGAAATTGTCGACCAAATTGAGATGTTAAAAACGCAGTTGCGACTGTATGTTGATGACTTCCAGACAGAGAGGAGCGACAGGGAGAGGGCACAGGATGAGAAACAGAAGCTAAAAGAAGAGCTGGACGCCTCCAAAGAACAAGTTGCCTTTCTGCAAGCGCAGGTAACACAATAGCGACTCTGTGTTCAATTTAAAGGTTGAGTATTTTAAAAAGCATCACCCTCAGAAGTTTTTAGGTGTTGACTTTTTTGAGCTTTAGCCAATCGTCAGAGCAAATTATTAAAACTGTAAAACAAGGAATTTAAGAACACACAATTAGAATAGAATTGATTGAAATAGAAACATGTTTGGATAAATCAGACGAATTTAAAGCATTGATCATTAGTTCTGTCAGTTGTCAATGTCATTCGCCCGATTACCCCAACATGTTTTTTATTTCAACTAATAATTTTTATTTGCACTTGCTAAGTTTCTTTAAAACCTCCTCATTTTACAGTGAAAATAATCTGCTCCTACGAAGGGCTAACGCTCGAAACGTAAATATTTTTGAACTTCCGACAGCGACGCTTTGAAATAATCAACTTTTGAGTTGATCGCGAAGTAGTTATTGCTGGATTGCACCTGACGTCACAGCCGCCGTGTTGGTTACCTTGTGAAGAAATGAGTTTTGATGATCTCTTTTGTTTAAGAACAATTATGGCCGCTTCATCATTTGTCTTTGGCGTCTATAGGGGAGGGAGTCTAGGGCATGAGTGCACCCCAAGAATTGTGCTTACTTGCCGAAAAACTGAAAAACTTGTTTTTGCAGGTATTAGAATGTGATGATGGTCGTGATGTGATACATGATCGTGTTCTGCTTTAACAACCCGTTTGCGTTTCGCTCGTAGGTTGAACAGTTTGAGAACGACTGGAAGAAAGAAAGAGAAGAAAAAGAAAAACTCCAGCAAGTATTGCGGACGGTTGGCGGTGGAGCCCAGTCTCCTGTGGTTAGTAACCGAGTTTTCTGCAATTTATTTTTGTGCAACATTAAACCCGCAAACACAGTCAACAAAGCCAGAGTTTTTGGTCTTTATAAGTGAATGGAAATTCATAACAAGGCAGGGTTTTTGACCTTTATAAGTGAATGGAAATTCGTAATTTGTTGCATGACACAATCTTTCTTAAGTGAATAGTCGAAAGTGTTGACCTCAATTTGCTACGCTCCATCTGAGGAGTGACCCTTAGATATCCAGCAGGGATAACTGAAGATGAAAAAAACTATCGGTGACAGATCTGCATTGTTCTTCCTAAGACTTTATGGAATACCAAATGCATATCGAGTTTAAATCTTTTTGATTTTAATCGTATTTTTAAATTTTATCGCAATATTAAACTCAGGTTATCTTTTTTACACATAAGTAGTGCAGCCTGAGTTGCAGCCGGTACGAGCTCTTTCAAACCCTAAGGTTTATATAGTCCGTGACGCAGGCTAGTGTAGTGAATTTTCAGTATTCAGCCATTGCATGTTATGTTGTTTAAGCGCTTTTAATCATTAGACGTATGTTTAATATTGAATTAATCTCCGAGGATAACCCTCAAAAGCAAATCATAACTATAAGTTACCTTCCCTTTCATTCACAGTTACGCTTTTTTTACTTTACGCACATACTGTTTGCTCGAGGAAGTCTTGTTTCATAAAAGTTTTTTTTTTCTAAACATTATAATAAATTTGTGTTGCCTTTTTGGTGTGCCTAACAGGGTGGCGAATACCAGCGCCAGGCCGAGCTCACCCGCAAGGCTCAGTCAGTTGCTGAACAGCAGGCCAGACTGCTGGCAAGGCGCGAGGAGCAGGTGATTCAGGAACGCCTTCTGGAACAAGAACGTCAGACGTTGGAGCAACAAGCACGTGCACTTGCCTGGGTAGGGTCCCCTGATATTGATCTTTGTTCTTACAGCAGCCTGGGTAGGGTCCCCTGATACTGATCTTTGTTCTTACAGCAGTCTGGATAGGGTCCCCCGATATTGACCTTTGTTCTTACAGCAGCCTGGTTAGGGTCCCCTGATACTGCCTTTGTTCTTACAGCAGCTTGGGTAGGGTCCCCTGATATTGACTTTTGTTCTTACAGCAGCCTGGGTAGGGTCTCCTGATACTGCCTTTGTTCTTACAGCAGCCTGGGTAGGGTCCCCTGATATTGACCTTTGTTCTTATACAGCAGCCTGGGTAGGGTCCCCCAATATTGATCTTTGTTCTTCCAGCAGCCTGGGTAGGGTCCCCTGATACTGCCTTTGTTGTTACAGCAGCCTGGGTAGCTTCTCCCGATATTGACCTATGTTCTTACAGCAGCCTGGGTAGGGTCCCCTGATACTGCGCTTGTTGTTACAGCTGCCACGGAAGAGTCCTCCAGTAAAAGTATCTTCTTTAATTGGTTCACTGCCGATATAAATATGCAATTCAAGATTCTCAGGCTTTTCCATCCTTGCACTTTAAGATAGTTTTTGCCTTAGGCCATCAAATTTGGCCGCAGGAATCTCGTTAAGTGTTGTAACTTAGATTCTTATGAGAGTGAAGGTAAGAAGCTCAAAACCGATTTAGTTGATTAACCAACTCATGTTGCGATTTCCAGGTAGAAACTCCGTATGTCAAAAGTTTTGTTCGAGATTGCCC
The DNA here is from genome assembly GCA_025388745.1 of Hydrozoanthus gracilis. Classification (NCBI taxonomy): domain Eukaryota; kingdom Metazoa; phylum Cnidaria; class Anthozoa; order Zoantharia; family Hydrozoanthidae; genus Hydrozoanthus; species Hydrozoanthus gracilis. The sequence goes on from JANVCF010126648.1 coordinate 17,797, forward strand.
TTTTTTAAGTTTTTATGTTCAAAGTCAAGGAAAGTTTTTAAGGTTGCTAAGTATTGTATCAATTGTGTTTTAGCGTCAAGAATATAGCAACAGAGAACCCCACCTTGCAGCTGGTGGCCTGGGGACCAGCTACCCGTCTTACAACGTTGGTGCAGGCCGCTACATGCGGGACTACCCGCAGGGTCAACTGCCGCACTTACAACAGGTAAACAACCGCAGACAGACACACGACCGGAAATGACGTCACTGACTCCGTCTGCCGGTCGTAGTTGAAGTGTAGTCAGTTTTAAAAATCCAAGCGGTCTAGCAATCTCCGCAAAACCACAAAATCGTTGTCTCTTTGATGTTTTTACCTTTTTTCGTGCAGTTGCGAGCTTTATCTATGGAGTTTAGTTTTAATATCTTTGGTCGACGGCTTCTTTGATACTAGTTTTCGCATCATAAAAAACAAGACATTTCGGCTCCATCTGGGGCTATTCTCAGTAACACTTACTAGAATCAAAACTGCAAAGCCTTGCAAAGGTCAAAATAGATTATGGAAAGGAGCAGCATTTCAACTAAACGTGTCTGTTGTATTGCGAAAGTACCTAAATTGAGACGTTGTAGACCTCGTGTCCATTAACGTTCATGGACTGGAAACTAGTTTATATCAGTTTCTGGGAACTAATTAAAACATAACTTTGTTTTCTATCCATGGCGTTAGAGCAGAATGATTATTAAGTTTTCTGGAAATGAATAAGTGAATGACTAGCTGAGAGCCACAACGATTGTCTTCTTCCTTAGAGCTTTGTCACAACTATTTATATTTTCTGGTTTAGCAACATCTTCTACCCCGAGGTCCAATCCAAACGACGTCGGACCCAAGACCGCCATACGAGGACATCTTTAAAGGTGGCGACGTTCAGGCAGATTCGGACCCAGGCTACGAAGTGATCGACGCCGGTCAGGCAGGTCCGGGTGAGAAGGAAGACGTCAAGGTACCGGACACGCCTGAAGGTAGCAGTAGCCAAGACGAGCAGGAGGGCGTCGATAATCAGTGTCCCAGGTGTCTTCGCGCTTTCACACCAGCAGAACACGAATTGTTACTGAAGCACATCGAAAAATGCATAACTTAATCTTCTAGTCTTTTTGAACTGAGTTTTTTTATTACTTCACGGAACACATTGCTAAGTTTTCCCATTGAGGTAATGCTAAAAGCGATGCCCGTAGGCTCATGTAGATATTTTCGCTACCATAAGCCGTGCAATTAGCATGTTCGTTTTGTTTAGCTACAGGGGTTAAAACAAGCCAAAACACAAAAGAAATTTCACGAAACTAAAACCCAGAAAGGCAAGAATTAGTTCATGAAAGATTTAGACGCCTTGATATTACCAACCTCAAGGCTAATCGTTGATTTAAAGTCAAAACGATCCGTTCCCAACCTTGCTATTACAAAAAATCGTTTTATTTTGTTTTATTGTTTTTTTTCTGTTCGAATTTTAGATCTGTTTTGATTGATTTCCGGGTCTCTGGACGCATTTTAAATAGTCTGTGTATGTTGCTTTAACCAAACATTAGCTATAAAAGGTTTGCATGCTTAAGCTTCAAGATTAATTTGAAGGTGTAACTGACTTACTGAAATAAAATATGTTCATGCAGTTTAATTATTCATACATAATCATTCGCAGTAGAAAGCTGTTTAGTGAAATTAAAAAAATAGATAGAAAACCAATCCTTTAAAGTACATCGAGGAAGTCAACGGGGGCTTTAGGAGCGAAGTTTTCGAGTTGGTTCCTGCAAGTAAACTGAAATATTAGTGGTCTTGTTTTTTTGAACCATTTGAAAATGTTTTTGAAATAGCTTCCGCGGCTACCTTTTTCAAATTTAAAGAAAGTAAAGTGTTGTATTATGTAGCACCTTTCTCATTTGAAGAAGGTCAAAGACACTCTACAATGATGATTTCACCTCCAGTGTATGGGTCGATCGAAGGATATATAGGTGCCCCTGGTAGCCGCTACGTTTGTTGGTACTCATTTTACCGACCCTGGAAGAACGGAAAGCTAAGTCAACCCCAGCAAGAAAGAAGCCATTTGCAACTCCATGCATATTAATATTGGCTCAACTTTTCCTCGTTTTTGCTACCACCATGTACCAGTAAGTGTTGAAAAAGCCGATACCCAGGATAAAATCACTTATAAACGACCAAGTTCCCTTGATTTTTCCCCTTTCTTCGCCGAATTTCTTCGATCGTTCGAACTCTCCAATCGATGCCGGCCCCCAAAACCTGCCCCAGACTCGGGTACAAAGAACCGAAGGCAAAACCTTCGGCCGAGCGCGAAGCGCGAGCGAGTCACGCGTGGCTTTGCCAGGCGTGCGAGACCAAGTTTGTTTTGCCTCAGGCGTTATTCTTTAGAGCCTGGCGCCGGCGTCGGTTGGAGAGTTCGAAAGATTGAAGAAATTCGGCGAAGGAAGGGGGGAAAATCAAGGGAACTTGGTCGTTTGTAAGTGAATTTATCCTGGGTGTCAGCTTTTTTAACACTTACAGGTACATAGTGGTTGCATGCAAACGAGGCAAAGTTGAGCCAATATTGATATTCATGGCGATGCAAATGTTTATTGTCTAAATTGCGAACGCCACGATTGAACTCCCTGTGGTTGCAAGCCAGTTTATTTTTAAAACAAGTAAAAAAACGCAAACGTTCTTCGGTTCATTCAGCGTGGTGAGAAGCAATCTGATAAAAGACAGTAAAACAAACCATCTATCACCTGATCGTCGCGATCGAAACAACAGCTACTGTTGAATCTTCATAAGGCGAAAAAGTAAATCTGTGATCGCAATCTATCAGAAAATCGAGTAAATATTTATTATGTAATCTCTATATGTAATGAACAATCTCTTTATAACACTCGTTTTCTCCAAACCAAAGCATCAGCTCTCACAAGCGACATTTGGAAACAGAAAGATAGTGCAATTGAAAATACTAAAGAAATATGCAGACACCTTGGAACATTAATAAAATATGATAACTCGAGTTAGAAATTCAGTTTTACTGTGTTTTGACAATCGGATATAAAGCAACTACCAACAATGGTATAGGTATTTCGTTGAAACAACGGCTTTGTAACTATAAGTCTGCCGCAGCAACGAGTGTCAGCATTTGGAAAAGACTTCCGGACTGGAGAGACTACAATAGTTTGGCTGAGCGAGCAGTACCTGCTCAATTAATGACCAGTAGTTGAACAAAGGGTGTTCAGTGTTCTCGTTAATGTTAACCTGCTCTTATGTGAAAATGAAATATTAAAAACGTAATATTTTGCTTGTAATGAACAAGTGAAGGTTTTGCCTTTTTTTAATTCAGTATTTGGTAAACGACGTTGGTGTTTGTTTGTAGTTTTTGCGGATATGTGAATGTGGTGTTTTAACACAATTAATACAAGCGGTATGTGGAGGACACAAACTTGGGCATTATTGGCCTGTGGCTTGACACTGTTTTTTATTCTTTCAACAAGCGCCAAAAAACTGTCAGGTGACAGTTTAAACCTTATACCTATCAAGAGAGCCCGAAACACGGCTAAAGAGAGAAGTTCTGCGAGAAAAGCGCAGCATTTTAGCAGTTCAAAAGACACGGAAGATGTCAGTGGTGCCGGCGATAACGAGAAAGACCAAGATGAATATCAAATCACCTTTGAAACCAAGAAACTTGACAGGCCAAACTCACATGTACAGTTAAAGGAAAGTTCTATTTCGCAGAGGGAAGCCACTGACAGATACATCGCCTCAACTGATATTCCAGACAATAACGCAAATTCCAACAAACACAACCTACTCAGTCTTGGTCAGCCGTTGGAGGCCCATATAAGGCAACCCCGGCCGTTCTTAGGCAAAACACTTCGCTCGAACCTCCCCACCGTCCTGGGGTCAACTAATATTGTTCACAGATCGATTCCTTTAGATGACTTCCACCCATTTCAAAGATCAAGTACTATGAACGAGATCTCTGACGATGGGAACGTCCCTAGTTTTATTCCTGAGCCTTATTTTGTGCCTGTTCACACTGAACCTGAATATAGAATAACCCACGTGGATATGTATTACCCAGGTTAGTATGTAATACTTAGGTTAGAATGTATTATCCAGGTAAGTATGTAATACCCAGGTTAGTATGTATTACCCAGAATAGTTTATATTTCTCAGGTTAGTATGTATTACCCAGGTTAGTATGTAATACCTAGGTTAGTATGTATTACCCAGGTTAGTATGTATTACCCAGGTTATATTAGTATGTATTACCCAGGTTAGTGTGTAATACTTAGGTTAGTATGTAATACCCAGGTTAGAATGTATTATCCAGGTTAATATGTAATACCCAGGTTAGTATGTATTACCCAGGTAAGTATGTAATACCCAGGTTAGGATGTATTATCCAGGTTAATATGTAATACCCAGGTTAGTATGTATTACCCAGGTTAGTATGTATTACCCAGGTTAGAATGTATTATCCAGGTTAATATGTAATATCCAGGTTAGTATGTATTACCCAGGTAAGTATGTAATACCCAGGTTAGTATGTATTACCCAGAATAGTTTATATTTCTCAGGTTAGTATGTATTACCCAGGTTAGTATGTATCACCAAGGTAAATATGTAATACCCAGGTTAGAAAGTATTATCCAGGTTTGTATGTAGCCCAGGTTAGTATATAATACCCAGGTTAGTATGTATTACCAAGGTTAGGTACTATGACCCAATATGACACTTCTTGCATGAAAAAAATCTTTGCTCTTTACCTAGTAAAGTGAAAGGAAATTACTTCTTTAGGCTTTCATCTGTAGTTTCGTGTTAATTTGGCATCCTAAACTTTGTTGAGATACTTCATCTGCTTCACGCGACCTTTATCAGCTGGTCTGTGTCGATGTAGTGCAGGACTCACGAAGGTTGTCCGTGTATCACCCACAAATGTAATAACCGCCCAAAAATGTAATACTAACCACAAATGTAATAAAGTTAACCACAAATGTAATACTAACCACAAATG
>JANVCF010126760.1:0-11802 GCA_025388745.1 Hydrozoanthus gracilis
TCCTGATTGCTTGTTAACCTGAAGTTTTACTTTGCCACTACTCCAATAAAAAAACTATGCTACACACATTGAAAAGCTAACGATCCAATGGCATTTACTTGTGTTCATACAGTATATAAAAAGACAATCAAACCTCGCTTGCGAATAGAATGAGCCAAGTTACTTATTAACTGACCAATTGTTGTTCTCGTGACTAAATAAACGAACCATGCTCTTCGAGAAACGAACTGCGTTCTTCAAAAAACGAACTGCGTTCTTCAAAAAATGAACTGCGTTCTTCAAAAAATGAACTGCGTTTGCCAAAAAACGAATTGCGTTCGCCAAATTAAAATCGAACGCGTTTGTGCGTTCGAACGCGCGTTTAATATTTCTTTGCCTCGTTCGCTGCGTTTTTTGTCAAACGAAGGAGAACGCGTTCACGTTCGTGCTTCAAAAGGGTCGGTTTTCGCATGGACTGTCACAAATGAGTACCAGTTCTGCTGGGGGCTAACTTGTGATGGATTTAGTGCCCTTTTCAGGGGAGTTGAAGACTCTCATTTGCTTAACATTACAGAAACAGGAGATAAGCGCTGACCCTATGGGCTCTAAGGCTCGAGAAAGGATTTAGCTTCAGCTTATCTTAAATGACTTTATCTGCTTTACTATATATTCGACTAGTTCAAGACTCTGCCAATTTCGTTAGAAGATGACTACAATTTTGTTGGAAGATGTCTACAATATTTCTATTAGAAAGAATATAATGATTTTCATTTGACAGTTGGTCAAGCTTCCAATACCTTGGGGCTTACTTAACACAGCACCAAAGTGAGGGTGCTTACCAGATTGTCATAGAGTTTTTGCACCCCAGTACCTCCCCTTGTTACACGCCTGGTGCTGGCTGCTGTTTGCGAAACTGACACATTTTGTTTTTCTGACTTACAGAAACAAAATGGTGAAAGAAGTAAAGGTGATTCATTAAGCGAAAATGAAAGTCTCGTGCAGAAAAATGATTCTGAAAAGGTGAACTTTTAGTTTGTTATTTTGTTTGAAAAACAAAAGCTTGTTCTTTTAACCCTTGACTCTTAAATTATGTATGCCTGAAAACCATCTTTAAAAACTGTAGGGCCAAGTTGTTCAAGAGATGACAGGTTTAATCTGACCAGGGTTAATTACCATGGTATCTAATAGGATTTTTTAGAACTAGCTCATGACAAACTGCGGGCAACGTTTGAACAAATCAACCTTAACATTTTTAAAAGCACAATAAGTATAGCGTTTTGCTCTGATAGTTTGTAATCCCTTGGTATTGTGTATGTAGTTTAACTATTCTTTTGTGTTGTAAAATAGGGGGTGTATGTAGTTGCTAAACTTTTCCTATTAAAGAATCATTATTTTTCCCCAAACTTAGAGACAACTTATCAATTATTTCAAGTTGGAACAACCCTCACCTTGATTTAAGTTACCTCACCTTTCTCTTTTTTTTGTTTGAATGCTGTCTTTTCCTGTCAGTGCAGGAGTTTAAAGTGTTACTAGTAAAGTAGCTTAGCAATACAATTTGCAGTTAATTTAAATTAATAATGCATATTAACCATACACTTTTTGTTGCCAACTAAAATCCAATGGCTTTCATGAGTACCAAATTGTTTGTATTTATATGTTTGCAACTGTGTGCTTCAAATCAGTCATCTCTTACATATCCCAGCTAGACATTTTCTATTTCCCCTTTTGCTTGTCCCCCTTTTATGTGAGCAGGCAGTTGTTGCCAGCAGTTGATGTCACTTGACTTATTTTGATATTACATTCAGGCTGAAGACAAGGTCAGAGAAGAATCTAAAGTCCTTGATAAACGGAAAATAGATACATTAGATGAAACTGAAGAAATTATATCAAGCCCAATCAAAAAAGGTATAGTGTTACTGGCTGCAAGTTTGTTTTTTACTCTTGATGGGTAACTAAAAATTGTAATAGTAATAATTATGAAAATGTTAATGTTAGTGGTAACAAGGATCGTCTTTTCCCCTAAATTAACCTAAATTGTTTTTTTAACACTCAACAGAGTTTTAAGAGGCATAAATTATTTTAAAGGCTCAAAAAATATTCACCAAAATCAAAAATGCCTGTTGGTTAGCAATAGGTTGTAGTGATAATATTTATATTAATACTGGAGTAATAGTTTAATAGTAATTGATAATTACAGTATGATAATAGTAAAATCTTTGTACGATAACATTTTTTGTGGTTCTGTTGTATTTGACCACTATAAAGGAATTAGCAGTTACATACTATATATTTAGAAAACATTATTATTTGATATTATAGTTTAAGTACTGCTGTACTTTTTAATGGTGAATTGAAAATATTTTGTTAAATTTTAAAAAGTAATTTAGTTGGTTTATTTAGGTTTTGAGAAAAAGTTGGATGAAAGAGCCAAGTATTTTAATGTTTTGTAACCCTTTCACTACTACAGCATTTGTCAACATCTAAATTCTCCTTACAATAACAATAGAAAATAAGCTGATTAGTGTTGAGAATGTGAATTTTGATCATCCTCTAAAGCTCTAGATGATAAATTTCAAAATTCTCCCAAACCACTCATAACAACAAAATGGACACAAGTTATGGGAATTTACAAACTCATCTTTAGGTGCTCTTGGTGGTAAAAGGAATAAAATATGCTCCTCTAGTTACTCAAGTCTCTTAGCAACAACTGACTGTCGCCTAATCAGGTCCAAGACTGATAAGACTGAGACACTTCAAACTCAACCATATTGATGTACATAAGTAAATGTGTTAACAAGCTTAGACCACACTGAAACTTTCTTGCTTTGACAACCCCTATGTAATTAATTTTTTATATTTATTGTCATAATTTAATACCCAGGTCTCTTATTTCTTTAGGAACATATTTCTGTCTCCATTCCATATTTGTAAATTTCACTGTAAGAGAAAATTCAGTGTGATAACCAAGGTTTTTTGGTCATTTTAAGTTAAACTTAGAGTGCATATGAAGTGAAACATTTATTACCTCTGTGAATAGACCATGCTATAAAATGAAGAATAGCAGTGAAGTTTTTTTTGTCAAAATCTTTTTTGATTTCAAGGTATTAAAATTTAATTTTTCAATTGAAAACATTAACTAAAAGCAAGATTCATATAAGATTTTGAAAAAAAGTTTTCACTGCTATTCTTCATTTAGCAAGATCAATCCAATGCAGTAATACATTTTTTGGCTTCATATGCACTTTATACAGGTTATCTTTTGTGGAAAAGATTAGTTTTGGAAAAATATTTTATCAGATGAAACAGTAAACTTGTTGCTGTTAAGTTGTTATCATTGTTATTAGTATTATACCATTCTTTTGGTTGGACAGATTGTCAAATGACTGTCTAGAAATTGCTGATTATTATGCCAGCCTTACTGCCTCACCTGTGCCAATGCGTGAGTCTTTTCCTGGTGTTTTGAACCATTCCAGTTGATGTAGTATTGAGCTAGTCAGTAATGCAGAGCTGTAAACCCTGCCGCATTTGGTGGGAGTCTCAAAATTTCAACCTTTAATCCTGGTCTCCCGCTTAACAGTTAAACCTTACACTTTTTAAGTTTTCAGTGACTTAAGTGAAGTTTTTAGACATTGTGAAAGCGAAAATCATTGCGTTTATTGTCACAATAACCCAGACAAAACACCATGAATAAAGAAATTTGCATCACAAAATTATGCTTGTGGCAGTATAGTCTTGTCTCCGTCGTCAGCCAGTTATGAAGAAGCTAGCTAGCCAAAGGCATGCAAATTGTAACACTTTGTTTTGTCTTGAAAACCCTTCTCTGTTTGTCAACCAAGCTAAGGCAACCTACCATTGTAGCATTCAAATATGCTCCAAAGTTCTATAAAAAAATGGTAGAATTTAGCAATCAGATTTGAAAGACTTGAAGGGAGCACATAATCTGAAGGCAATTGCAGGTTTTTCTATAATCCTGGCTGGTCAGCGGGTTTTGATGTCCAAATGCAGGTTCTACCCACTAAATGCAGGTGAATTGGGACCTACTGCTATGAATTAAAGATAATGCAACTATGCACCTTTTACTAGGTTTGATAGGAAATATGTTCTTGTGTGAATGAGAGCCTAGGGTGCTAACTTATGATGATCAGTATAATTATAATATAGGGTTATCAAAGCAAGAGAGCTTCAGTGTGGTCAAAGCTCGTTAGCACTTTAACTTAATGATTATATATGTTTGGCTTCTTTATGTACGTCAGTATTGTTGAGTTAAGTGTTAATGAGTTAAAATAAGCCTTACCAAACTAGGCAAGAGATTTAAAAAAATGACCAGAAAAATCTGTGACCACCAACTTTCAAGTTTTAATGCAAAATCAAACTTACATGACTTACAGTGGTATTCGTCCAGTTAACCTTTTACCCCTAAAAGTGCCAAATGATTAGCTTGTAAATTCTCATAACTTATGTCCTTACTATGAGTAGTTTGGGAGAATTTGAGGATTAATCTTTCCGAGTTCTTGTCAGATGATCAAATTTCATATTCTCAACATTAATCAGCTTGTTTTCTATTGTTACTGTAAGGAGAACTTAGATGTTGACCAATGATTTATTGATGCCTTAGGGGGGAAAGGGTTAATATTCAAAAACATAGAACAGATGTGCTGAAGTATTTGGAAACCCATTGACCAAATTCAAATCCTGAAAAACTGAAGGGGGTTAGTTTGAACCTCCCCCCCCTCATACAAACAAAACCTTACTACCTCTCTTGTATTTATAACTTCTTCAGGCTCCTTACAGTACATCCTTCATTGCCCACCTTCCCCAACACAAAAAATTGGCCAACCTAAAATCTCAAGATTTTGGAAATCCAGGGGTTGACAAATATGGTTGTGTAACCAAAGGGTCTGGTGGCTTTGAATTTTAACAGTATTTATTCCATGCCAGCAGATAACACAAACAAGAAAGAAGAACTACCAGAAGTAAGAAGTCATCCTGAAACTGCAAAACAAGAATCACCAACATCTCTCAAGAAACCATCACTAACCCCCTCCCCTCCACCTGAGAGCAAGCTTTCACCTCCAGCATCTCAACCATTGAAAAGTTTACAAGACTCAAAGAATGATTCCTCAACAACTGCTTCTGCTCCGCAATCAGAGTTGGGAAGAGCTTCTCATGTTCCTGACACTTCCAGCATGATAACAGACACCAAAACTTCATCATCGGTCACATCACAAGCGAAGCCCAAGGCTGAAGACAGACACACTGCAGATGATGAACCTAATATGGAACATCTGACCATGGCCGCTGAGAATTTAGTTGCTTCACTTGATGAGGAGGAGGTCAGTTTAATCAAAGACTCTAAGGTTTGATAGATAGTTCAGAAAGTTATGGGTTTTCTTTTGTTCTTGAATTTCTTTCCTAATATTTTGTTGTATGTGGTTCCTTGAAAACCGTCAGAAAATGAAGGAAACCAGCACCTTGGAAAAGAATCTTGTTGTGTGCAAGTATCTTCTGATTAACATATTTTCTCATTGACTTGACTAACAGGAAGAGGTGAAGAGAGAATCATCAAGTCCAACAACAATCAGTGAAAGCAGATTTACCCAACCCTCCCCTCCCCCAGTCCAGAGTCCAGTTGACTCAGAAGTGCAATGGTTTTACACAGATCCACAGGGCAAAATGCAAGGTGAGACCCCTTTGAGTCTTCTGTTAAATATATGTAGCTAATGTGGTTAATGTATTTTGTTGAACTTTTCTCAAAACTCTCCCGATTAACTAGGATGGATATTTAAGTTTTACTGCTAATAAGATCATAGACAACACTGATGTTCTTAACCAAAGAATGTTGTCCTTGAGTGTGAAAATACAACATATACAGGTTCGAGTGAAGCCTTGCCAGTGGAAATTGGGAACAATCGAAGTATCGCAAATCTACAGTACATGTACTACCACCTAGTTAGCCAAGTTGGTAAGGTGCCAGTCTTTCGTGTGGGAGGCCCAGGTTCGATTCCGGGTGCTGGACCTTCACTCAGGGTCTTAAAACAGCTGAGTGGAAGGTGCTGCCTTTGCCCTAACATCTGCAAATGGTTAGACCTTAAAGTCTTCTTGGATAAGGAGGTTAAACCGTAGGCCCAGTCTCTCGATTTATCAAGGGACTTAAAAGAACCCACAAAACTTGTCGACAAAGAGTAGGGTGATCCCGGTGTTGTAGTCTGTCTCTTCTACTAACTGAGGGCAACTCTTAGGAAAATAGTTGTGAGCCGTGTAGAGTGGACTGTCTAAGACCCTCAATACCAGAGTCAACTATTATTAAGCGCCTTTGATCATCTACCTATGGAAAAGGCGCTATATAAATGCTAATTATTATTATTATTATTATTATTACAACATCAACACTTTGATTTTTTCCCCATTATCAGGGGTAAGGCCTAACTCAAATATGTATGTTGTACTGATATTCTGACTCTGTATTTTATTAAAGGGCCTTTTAAGAACTCTGAGATGTCAGACTGGTTCAGCCATGGCTATTTCACCATGAACCTGCTGGTCAGGAGAAGCATCGATGAAGCATTCCAGCCTCTAGGTAATCTTACGGTTGTTGCAGCCATATATGAGTTTTATGTTCTTGTTTCAAGAAGCTTAGTACTTTTCAGGTTTAAGATGTAAATCTTGACTTGCGAATTTGTATATAAATATTTTTAAAATGCAAAACAGTACAAGGGAGATATAAATGTTATAAAACATTTAATTTTAGTAACTGCACAGTTTCACATTTGACTTTTTTGTAAGCTTGATCAGTGTTTTAATAATAGAAGGCTAGCACATTTCCAATACCTTTTTAGATTGTTCATCAACAGTTGCTTTAAAGTTTTAAGCTTTATGCTGCCACAGGTGAACTGATCAAGAGATGGGGGAGAGTGCCATTTCTTCCTGGAAAACAGCCGCCATCATTTAAGGTGAGAAACTTTGAAGAGCCGGCTAATGGTTAAAACTTCAGCATCTTTAAAAGTTTTGACAGTGATGATTTAAATTTATCAATTTTTTCATTTGGAATGGCACAGTATACCAAGAACTGAGAAACAAAGAATCTTAGATTTAATATTTTTTACATGTTAGAAATTGCATTTATAATGAAACAAGGCAATATTAGGGGTTGTAATAAGGGAAGATTGAAATGTCTACTATTGGGCTAAGGGTCCATTTGTTGGGGCCTAAATTTATCAAAAGTTTTATGACTGACAAATGTTTTAATGGTATCTTCACAGGAAAAACAGCCACAAGAATCAGACAAAGTTTTTATTCCATGTATTTCTGTTCTTGAATAGACCCGAACAAATGCACCATAATCATTGGTTTTCTGTAGTAACTGGCAGCAGGAGACTTTCCTGTTGGCACAGAGGCCAACCATAAATCAAATATCACTTGCGTGCATCATGTGGTGATGTTGGTTTTCATGGATGCTGCCAACATGATCACTACGACCACATGATGTGTACAAGTACGCGACAACTACTCATACTTGGTTTCTGGTTGGCCTCCATGGCAACTCGGCAGGTGTCTCATGCTTAAGGTCTCTAATACCTTTAATCACCTGGGCTAACTTTGCTCTTTATGCTCCAGGGTGTTCCAGATCACATTCAGCAGCAGCAGCAGCAGTTCCTTGCACAGCGGCAGTACCAGCAGCTCATGCAGCAACATTATCTTCAGCAACAACAGTTCCTTCAACAGCAAGCTCTAATGTCACACCACATACAGGTACTTCACTGCCTCTGGTAAAAACTGGGGAGACTCGTAAGGTGACAGAGACTGTAGACATAAGATCACCAATAAGATGTGAAATATCAAAATAGTAATAAAAATTAATATGAAACAATGTTTAAAACTCAGAAAGTCCTCTTTTGGTCCACAGTAATAGCCTGCAGATAAAGGTTTTAAGAATTTATTTGGCCAATTCATTTTAAGATTTGGAGTTGCGGTAAAAGTGTATAGGTAGAAACTGCTGAATTATGTAAGATCATCTGTTTTAAAGCAACCAACATAACTTTTTTACTTTCAAACTTAAGTACCATGTTGTATGTCTGTTGCTTGAACTTATGAATTTTGTATCAACATGAGTTTCTTTATGTTTGGTATACTGCACCTGCACTGAACTTCCTATAGACATTGCTCTGTGGTACAAGTAAATTATTTATACTGTATTATGAGGTGGTACTTGGTATGGAAGTTTGAACTATCAAATTTTAGCCTAAATTTGCTTCTTCTTGCTAACTTGTAGCCTAAATTTGTTTCAAGTAACATTTATATAAGAACCTACTAAGGTTAAATTGAAAAATGTAGGTTCTTGTACTTTGGCTACTACTGTATTGCACATGCACCATTGTAAGATTTTTGGGTGTGCACTCAGACTTCATTGCCACACTTAACACATGGTGTAGCATGCAAGTTACCCCTTTCAATCTTATTTAGTTACTAACGTCTACTTCTCTTTATATAACACATACTGAGAGCTTATTAAACTGTTTGAAAGAAAGGTATTTACTAAAGTGGAGGAATTAACCAATGCAACTGATCTGAAAGGATTGGTATGCTGTAAATTTTTCTCATGTCACACTAACATGTTAACAGCAACTGCAAGCATCGCAACTACAGCAGCTACAGCCTCATCCACATACCCCCCCTGGCACAACCCCTGTACAAGCATCACCCCCTCAGTCAACTCCTGACCAAACAGAAACTACACAGGCAAGTCAACTCTCGGACAGACCACAGAACCTGCAGCTGGCGTCTGATTCTATCTGGGGTCCGTCATCCAGCGCCCAAAGCACGCCTAGTGTTGTATCGCCTGGTCCTTGGTCTCCAGCAGTCACGTCATCAGGTGCTCATGTCTGGGATACAGAAGCAAAGTAAGTCACCTAAGCATCAATGAAAATCATGCCAAAAATCTTGGAGTTTTTCTTAAGTTGCTTTCATTTTTTAGTATCAGTCTTTAAACTCTCAGGAATTGAATACAAAATGTTTCTTGTAATCTGGCTTTAATGTTTTATACTACACACTTAGCAGATACAGTTTTGAAAGTAAACAGTTGTTTAGCCTTGTTTGTCTGGCTTCTAGCAGCACGTAATGGTTGAGGGCCTAGTGAACCCATTCACTTCTTCAGCTTTTATCAACCTTTAACCCTTTCAAACCCAGCTTCTTCATGAATATAACTTCTCCTTATGTAACACATATAACTTTAGTAGGTCACTTTCTAGTTTAAAAATCTGAATTGATCAAACAAAAGAAACAGAGAAACTTTTGACTCAGGGAGTTTTCTATGGGTTCTCAGGTTTTCTTCCCTACTCAAAAGATTCTTTATTGTCGAGACCTGTGCCAAGAGCTATATGTTAGAAAACTTCCACAAGGTTAACTTGTTTATCTTCATTAAATCATGTTTTTTAAGTTTTAGAATTAGTGCCAAGAATATAAAGTTTGATCATCCACCAAAACCTCTGGTAGATAATGTAAACAAATTCTTGCTCAGAAATGGTAGGAAGTTGTGAGAGTTAACAGAGTGATCAATTTGCACAGTTACAGGTAAAGGGTTAAAAAAGAACGCCTTTGCTCTCTCACTGAAACATTTTCGTAACTTTGAATAACTTTGAACACCCTCTCTTTGGTGCGTAGTAGAGGCCGAGAACAAGACAATAGTGCAGTATTTCAAACTGTTTATTTCTTTCCTCACATTCATTTTAGTTCCTTTTAGTAGATGCTGCTATTAACACTATATATTTAGCAGAGGCCTTGATTGCAGTGTATCTGAGTAGAGTTTCTTTTTTTAGCAAAAAGAAAGTTCAGTCATTCCAAGAAATCCAGAGAATTGAGGAAGCTAAAGAGAGAGAAGCAAAGGTAAATAGATGAAGTGAACGACATATGCAGTGATTGTTTCATGGAGTAGTACTTTTGGTTTTACTTGGAGATTTGTTATGTTGGTTGGACATAGCACTTACATACTGATAATTCTACTTAAGGGTGGCACCAGCTAGGGAGTTGTTATGATGGCCCAGAGGCAATTGGTCAGTGGCATGCTTTTGCTGAGGAAGCAACTCGAATAAATTTATTGATAATTTACTAATAGAGTACTACAAAATAAATAATAAAAAAATCAATAAAAAAGCAGAACGAATTCAGTTAACAAAGGAAAAATCTTAGTAAAAAAAGGAACTGGATCAATTAACAATAAAAACAAGATGAATTATAGAAAACAACTCAGTAAAAATAATAGGAATGTTGTCAACAAGTAGTAGAAAGCAACCCAGTGAATGAAAGAAAACAAATCAATGATTGATAAAAAAACTCAATATTAAATAGAAAACAACCCAATTAAAGAGTAGCAAATTAATTTAAATACAGCAATACAAAAATAACTAAAAAAAAAGAAAAAGTGATCATCTTCATAAGAGAAACCAAGAAAGAAAAACCCAAAAATCTGTCATGAGCAGAAATCGAACCCACAACACCTTGATCACCTGGCAAGTGCTCTAACCACCGAGTTACCAAGGCAACTACAGTACTAGAGAGCAAACTAACAAACCCATTACAAGCCGGGCAAAACCAATGCCAGTCCCCCACTTGAGCCCACACTCCTCTCACATGGTTTTCGTTTAGGTTTCTAGTAACAGGGAACATTTTGCAAATAACAATTATTGTCCAACACCAAGATGGAACTGATTGAATTTTTTAATTTCCATGGGAGTTCTAATGCAAATCCTGTGGCGTAACAGCTGAGAAAAGGGCCCGGTGTCCCAGCCCTAACAAAAATGTTGCTCTCAGAAGTGTGGATTGCTTTTTGGTGTTGTCACGGTTTTTTCTTTCTTAATTTCTCTTACACTTGGCTTTGGTTATTCATGGTAAGGCAGAGTCTCACCTCTCTGAAGACAATCATGTTGATTGAAACATACATTTGTTCCATAGAAGCAGAAAACAAAACAACAGAAAAAAGTTGGTGTTATATTTAGCAAATCAAGGAATGATACAAAACATCTCAATGAGTACTTTTTTTTTACTCTGCTTTGCACAGATGAAAATTGAAAAGCAGGAAGCAGAGGCTAGAGCCGCAAGACAGAAAGAGGAAGAAGAGGAACGTCGAAGGCAGCATGAAGCTATGATGCTACAGAAACAAGAAGAGGATCGAAGACGGCAACGAGAAGAAGCAGAAAAAAAGAGAAGGGAACAGGAAGAACTATTGAGGGTTGGTACTTAATTAGTTCCTTTGCTTTGCACCAAACTAAGGTAATACCATTGGGCTTGTGTGTTTCTTGAGAACTAGCTCAAAATGTTGCTGTATGTTGTTGTAACTTCTGCTTAAAACTCTCTGCATATTTCATTACAGCAAGTAAAGAACAAATCACCCTTGTTGTTTTGACACGAACAGTGCTTAAAAAAAGAATACAGTGCTATACTAGTGCTCCCAATAAGGGCTTTTCAGCACCTGTTAACAAAGTGATACGGGATTTGGATATTGAGGCTTTTCGACAGTCTGTTTTTTATACTCGGCTCATTGATTTTCAGTCTGAGTCCGGTTGTTGAAAGGCTGATTAGCACTTACCCAGGGTTAAACTTTTTACCTGTTCTTTTTTCCATCCCTAACGAGGCTGATGTGAGCTGTAACTTTGGAATTGTCAAGTTTTTTCCTTGGCAATTCTGAACAGTATTTTGTAAGAACCCTCAACCTTTCTTAAGATAATAAATTACTGCTTGAATTTTGGCTTAACCGAGGGTTAAAGTTAACCAGCCTTTGAACAACCCAGCCCAGATGAGTGGCTTAACCCAGGGTTAAAGTTGATCAGCCTT